>JAHZMT010005323.1:0-10552 GCA_027743785.1 Sinhomidia bicolor
CGAAAGAACGTAAAAGTAAATATTTGCAAATTTTTACAGGCGCTACTTATTCGCATCGTTTTCAAACAGTTTATTATTTTCTGTTACATACATATATACTCTGCGATGAAGAGTTCGCTGGCCATCGTCACTATACGTAAAATCATACCAATACCCATACCCACACGAGAGAATTACAAAATGCACTTAGCTTGGGAGAAAGGAAGAAGGGGGTTTCACAACGGTTTATACGAAATCTTTGAATGTAGTGTAAATATCAAAGGGGTGGTTCATTCCTAAAATGCACTAACAAAAATTTTACCAAGTGTCCTCCCCCTTCATATATGCAGGATTAGCGAGCGATTGCTTCCTCATTGACCCATGCCTAAAACCAGGCCATGCAGTGAACAAAAATTTTCCATTGATTAACATGAGGAGTATCCCCAAAATGATGCTCGTATTTAATGAAAAACTCGTGACGGTTATGCTCGGCTCGCCAAGGGCGGATAAATGGGCCAGGTGAGGCGGACTCCTCGTCAGTATAAATATGACAGCCGACATGAAAGGTTCTTGGTTTACTTCGCTCTTCTTAAAAACACTACAAAAATCATCCCGAGACTTTGCTTCCCCTTTAAGCATATGTCAAGGGAAACATGAAATTTCCAACTGGTTTCCAAAAATAATTTATTCCCGACAGATTCAAGGGACTTCAAAAGTTCTTTGTGGTCTCCAAGAGTACAACACAGGGACCAACAACTGTGGGAGTGTTTGTCTCTGGAACGCGTTGGAGTTTGGAGTGGAACCGGGCTGAAAACAATATTATTGGACGTGGTGGGATCGTCTCACTGGACAGCATTATTTGGGCAGATAGTACAAAGACCACTTGGAAATCGGAAATATAGATTTTCACTGTGAAATATTGATGGACGAGCAAGGTTTTTTCAATTATGAAGATTGGAGATGAACATCATAAAATGAAGCCTCAACAGCAGCTGTTGTGACTCAATGTCTTTCTTGTTTATAAATAAAAGCATCTAAGTAAAAAGCACTTAAAACCTCTAAAAACATCCCTTCATTGCAAGCCTTGTTTGCCTATCTTGCCTACACACAAAACCACTTACTTACAAGAGAATCTACAGAACCATATTATTTCGGCTCAGAGGTACATTCTCCAGTTCCAGTGGTTTGGAACGCTCTGGAGAACAAAAACAACAGGCTAAAAACGCCCATTTGGTATCTTGTCCGATCCCGTGCCAAATTAATTTGGAAATTGGGTTAACATAAAGTGAATGTGTGGCGACTCGCGATAGTATTGTCAACAATACATCGACATGCTTCCGGGTTTTGCACGAAATAATCAAAATATTCAACAAAGGGGAAACTCAACAGTATACATTTTACCCTGTTAGCTAACTAACTGCATTGATTATGACATCTAGGTGATATATTTTTTAAAAATCGGAATGAGTAAACATTAGGTATTTTGTAGTGGCGGAATGGAGTTTAAAATACCATTTTATTTATTTTGAATCCAGATTGGATCGGTTGTTTGTACTTTTGGAAAGTGGGTCTACCCCAGCAACTCGCAAGGCAGCTGCACAGCAGCTAGGTCAAGTCCAAAGACTTCACCCCCATGAGCTACCTCAGCTTTTGTCACGTGTGCAAAAATGCTTGCGTTCCACTTCATGGGAGACAAGAGTGGCTGCGGGGCAAGCTGTTGAAGCAATAGTTTCACAGCTTCCACAATGGGACCCTTCTGGAACGGAAGTAAAAGCTGAAGTTAGAACCTCGGTAATAGTGAAAGCTGATCCAGATGCACAGGATGCAGTTCCAAACCAAAGTACACCAACGGTTCAGCAGCATGCAAGAAGATGTCGGTTGTCGTTTAAAACCTTCAATGTGGACAGATTGCTCAACAAAGAAGCACAATTTCTTATGGCGTCGGAGGCACGGATTTTTGAAAACACAGATCAAGGACATGTAGCAAGTGGAGATGACGCTGCTCGTCAGAGAAATCTTATTAACAAACGCTTAGGACTAGACATAGCTGAAAAAATCGGAATCGACACATCAGACATAGTATCAAATGAGGATTTGATAATTGATGATGAAGTGTGTTCAAATACTAACAACGATACTTCAAGTCAAACTAGTGCAACATCAATACAGAGTAGCTCAAGTTCCCCGTTGTTAAGACGTGCCGATTCTGGTATGTGGGAATCTGGTTCAGAGGAACCTATGAGCTCAAGAGAGCTTAATTTGGCCAAACGACGAGCACGAAAGCAAAAGAGTCGAGAAGCTGGCGTATGTGGAACTGATAGCCAATCTGGTGATGGAAGTATGAGTCCTTGTGGTGTTTCAGGAACTAATGGAAATAAGAAATTTAAGCGAGAAGATTCCATAAGTTTTGATATTAATGGTGATAGTGGCACCGCTTATACTGTTGGTGAAGACGTATGGCCACTTTCAGGTTGGGTGGACGTTTTGATAAATGATTTGTTTAGTCCATGTTGGGAAATTAGACATGGAGCGGCAACAGCTCTAAGGGAAGTCATCAGACTGCAAGGAAAAGGTGGAGGAAGAGAAACTACTCTACTTTCCACTGAGGTGGGTTGGAGCTTTGGTTTTATATCAATAATTTACAAACTAAAAGTATAATACGTATTAAAAATAAATTCATTAAATTATCTCTTTATAGATGGAACAAGTTCATCAAGAATGGTTGGAAGACTTAAGTTTAAGACTGGTTTCTGTTTTAGCACTTGATCGGTTTGGGGATTTTGTGTCAGATCAAGTGGTAGCACCTGTACGGGAAACATGTTCCCAATGTTTAGGCACAGTATTGTCATTAATGACAGAGTCATCAGTTACTTCACTGCTCAATATACTCATAAGACTATTAAAAGAAAAATCCTGGGAAGTGCGTCATGGATCATTACTCGCTTTAAAATACTTGTTCGCCATTAGAAAGGTAAGCACTTGGCTATCACGCACACATTACGACTGATTTATAGTTACTTTGAACATTTACTTATCTACTTTGTAATAATCTTTCTCGGCTTATAGGATTTGGTGTCTTGTTTGCTACCTCACGCTTTTCCATCCATGTTCAAATGTCTATCAGACCGAAATGATGACGTTACTGCAGTAGCTGCATCTGCATTGATTCCAGTTGCTGATCAACTTGTACAGCATCTTAAGAAGGAGGCTCCAGCAGTTGTAAATGTTTTGTGGGATTCACTTGCTGATTTGGATGACCTTTCTTCGGCATGTAATTCAATTATGGGATTACTGGCAACATTGCTTGCCTATCCGGCTGCACGCAGTAACTTGAGGTGAAGCAATAAAAAATGTTCATGAATGCCAAGTTCTTAATATAATATCATAATCTTATTGCTTGCTTAACGAACCTTTTTTGCATAATTTTTTACTTACCTTACAGGGAACTAGACGTTTTGATTCCAAGACTTTGGCCATTTTTGCACCACACATCGTCATCAGTTCGAAAATCTGCCCTTTTAACCCTTCAGAAATTATCTGAACTAGACCCAAGTGTGTTGCCTATGAGCATTGCACCGTTGCAGTCAACTTTAAAACATGTCTATCAAAGAGCTCTAGTCGAAAACTATGGGGAAGTTCTTGAGCTGATTCCACAAGTATGGTCTGATTTATTAAAGTCTAGTAGATTGGACACTTTACTACTGGCTGCATGTCCGTTATTTGGTCAATGGTTGTGCCTAGCGATGCAGCCTGCAAGAGCACCCATCGACCCAAATGCGTTGATCCCTAAAAACTCGGTACGGTAAAATAGTTAAAAGGTCATCATCTACTTTCAACTATTTGTACATGTTGGTTTCATATTTTATTATTTCCTATTTGATATGTTCAAGCCTGACAACAAGAAATTTAAGCAGCTTGGGCCTGACATTCAAGTTGAACCACAGAAAGTATTCATGGGAGGTAGCGAAGATGGTGATCCTAATAGAATAGCAGCGACTAGGCTAATTCTTTCCCAAATGTTAGGGGAACTAGCTCCTTATATTGTTAGACCTGTCACGCCAAAGTAAGGAATCTCTTTTAATAAATACATAGTATATTACAACTCATTTGAATGTGTAATACTAATAAACTATTACCCTTTTCTTTTAGTGCACCTGGTGATGCCCCCATTGAGCTATTTGTCAAAATTCTTCTGATTCATTACAACTCCAGATCAGCTCTTCAACGTACTGTAACATCGTTTGTAATAGCCTCTTGGCCAACTAATCGAGCCGACAATAGCAAAATCACCAATGGAAAAGAAATTAATGGAAAAGCTCCAAGTACTAGTAACGTCATTGTACCCAAGAGTCACATGGGCTTATCCAAGCGACTCTTAGACTGCTTAAATGAAGATGTATACTTTGATGAAATAGCAGTGGGTCTTACCAAGCTACAGAGTGAATGCAAAGATTTTGTGGCAACATTAAAGCACTACAGAGTTCCGTTGAGAACGGACATTGAAAATGTTAACCCCGTAGCATTTTTCTCTTTTGACCAAATTGAAACTTTGGCCAGTACAGCAGTAATTGAGGGAATTCAAAGAACCATCAAAAAGAACAAAGTAGTAGATACGCTGCTGGAAAGGAGAAAAACAATACACAACATTTGGTCATCAACAACTTCAGAATTTGCTTCCCTAAATACATTGTAAATAAAATAAAAATTGAAAGGATTTTGACACGAGATTCCATTGTTTTGAAATAATAGTAACTGATTTGTAATTGATATTTAGAACACTTGGTGCGCTGTCTGGGGCATTGTGCAGCATGGAGGACCCTCTTCCTGACAAGTTGAATCCAGTTGTCAAACCATTAATGGAGTCAATTCGTAAAGAAGACAATGAATTCTTTCAGCGAAAATCAGCAGAGCATTTATGTCACTTAATGCATCTTGTATTAAGTAGAAATCCGTGCCCCATTCCAAAAATTATTCAGAATCTCGTTGGATTTTTGTGCTTTGAAGCGGATAAGTCTTTAACTGTTGATGAACAGGAAGGAATCCTCTCATTAGTGTCGTTAGGAACTGAGCCAACTGGTTCTGGAAGTATTCCAGTGACAAGCACCAAAAAGCTGACCAAAGCGGAAGAACAAGCAGAGGCTGAGAGCAAAAAGTCTGGAATTGTTCAGAGGAGAGGTGCAGCATTTGCATTGACCAGAGTGGTCAGATATTTTGGAGCTAATGTGCCAAAACAGGTTGCCCGGTTGTGGGAACTCACATTTGGAGCTTTAGAAAAATCTTCCGTTCTGAATGGTATACGATTATACATAATAATAATTATGTGTAGCCCAATACAAATTCTGAATTTAATGTTTCTCTCATGTTATTTTTTAAATTTTTTCAGAATCGTCATCCGATACTTTGAAGCCTGTTATAGATGCCCTACAAGTTTTGGAAATCATTTCTCCTCATTTTCATTCTGATCTTTTCCCAACTGTGAGTAAAACCTGTCAAATAATGTACTCTTATACTTATCTTAGTTTTGAATATGGAAAACTTTATTTATAATTTTCTTGATCTTGTAGATTGAATCCCATATTGAAAGGATATGCGAAATACTCAGCCATAATGTACGCGCTGTCCGACATATGGCATCAAGGTGTTTGTCAGTGTGGGCCGATATTATGCCAGAGAAAGTTATGCCAATTATAGCTAAAAAGGTAGTCCCAAGACTGGATGCTGGAGAAAATGATGTAACACGACAAGGTGCAATTGAGGCTATATGGTGTATTGTGGATCGACTGGGACTAAGTCTTTTACCCTACATCGTTCTTCTTGTTGTGCCTGTATTAGGTAAAAAAGGAAAATTATTCTCTCTTTATAACAGAGCATGTTGATTCAGTTTCATAATTTTGAAATTGTTTTTTAACTTTTGAAAGGACGAATGAGTGATCAGAATGATTCGGTTAGAATGCTGGCGTCTTTGACATTTGCAACTTTAGTACGATTAATGCCATTGGAAGGGGGTGTTCCTGATCCACCAAACCTTCCTTTAGATCTCGTACAACAGAAAGGAGAGCAGCGACAGTTTTTGGAGCAGCTACTTGATCCATCAAAGATTCCCGAGTATACTGTTACAGTTCCAATTCATGCTGAACTAAGACCGTACCAACAAGCAGGAATAAACTGGCTTGGTTTTCTGAATAAATTCAAATTGCACGGAATACTATGCGATGACATGGGACTTGGAAAGACTTTGCAAAGTATTTGTATTCTGGGCAGTGACCATGCTGAAAGAGAGGAGAAATACAAGGTACCCAAACCATAATCCATTCATTCGTAAGTAAACTTTCGTGTTTGCTATTTGGCTATGCACTATTTACATTGAATGTTATGCATATGAATTCCAGACGGATGGAAGTCCAGATAGCATGTCTCCGAGAAACCTTCACTGCGGTGGATGACCCAACAAAGCATTCACATATATTTCAGGTGAAAGTCAATTTTAACTGACGATTAAATTTTATTGGGCATTTGTTCTAGTGTGTTTACCAATAACATTGTTTTTCGTAAATGTAGGCACTTCAATATCTCCGAAAAGTATGTAATCATCCTAAATTGGTATTAACACCACAACATCCCAAATTCCAACAAATCACCACGTATTTGTCACAAACAAAATCTACACTTGATGATATCGGTCACAGCGCGAAGCTGCCTGCTCTAAAGTAATTAATATAATTTTAAAATACAATTCCAAATTACCCAGTCATTCAATTTTAATCTCATTGAAAAACTATTCTATTTTATTTAGACAACTGTTACTGGATTGTGGTATCGGTGTAAATGATCCAAACAGCTCTCTAGACACATTTGAAGTTGTCAATCAGCACAGGGCCCTGATATTTTGTCAACTAAAAGTGATGCTTGACATTCTGGAGCATGACCTATTCAAGTAAATATTTAGTTGTGTGAAATTTTTTACATACAATATGAGAAAGCTAAAACTTAATCTGAGTTGTTATTTTTTTCAAAAGAGCACACATGCCGTCTGTGACCTATTTACGCTTGGATGGAAGTGTCCCAGCTGGACAGCGACATTCACTTGTAACTCGATTCAATAACGACCCATCCATAGATGTTTTACTGCTTACAACTCAAGTAGGAGGATTAGGTCTCAATTTAACAGGAGCTGATACAGTAAGTATTATCTGATATATTTACTCCCACGTTTGTAAATATTTGTACTTTTAGAATAAAATATATATTTAGGCTTTAATGTTGTTTCGTGTGATCCTACTTTCACGTTTCCTTTTTACTTTTAGGTTATATTTGTGGAACATGACTGGAATCCAATGAGGGATCTGCAGGCAATGGATCGTGCTCATCGAATCGGACAGAAAAAGGTTGTAAACGTTTATCGTCTAATTACACGAGGGACACTGGAAGAGAAGATCATGGGGTATGCATCCATCCTTTATTATTGAAATCTTGTAAAATTAGCGTGTATTCTGTCGGGTAATATTTTTTCTATACCATCCTCACCAATTGAAGAAGTGTTTTATAATGTTTTGAAACTGCATTTAAAGTTCTGGTAAAACAAAGACCCTTTTCCAACTAGGCTTTGAGTTTTTTTTCGTAGTCTATGCATGTAAATCACCTAATTAAAATGAAATTAATTGGTGAACGCAAAATTGGAAAAATGTTACACGATGGAAAATTAATTAAATACTAATTTACCCAATAGCATTAATGGTGAATTATTTTTATAACCCATTTTTAGATTACAAAAATTCAAATTGATGACCGCCAACACTGTAATAAGTCAGGATAATGCTTGTATGGAGACTATGCAGACAGACCAGGTAATTGATTGTATTTTTATTTAAAATCTTTTTATCATTCATTATAAATATTATTATTATCATACTTGAATAACGGTAATGGTATTTTGTTTTTAGCTCTTGGACTTGTTTGTTCTTGAAGACCCGAACGACAAAAAGCAGGAAAAGAAAGAGGACGTAGGTAGTATTGTTGGAGCGTACAAGAATGTGTTGGAAAATTTGCCAGAGCTTTGGGAAGAAAAGCTTTATGAAGAAGAATATGACCTTTCCACTTTCATAAAAAATCTAGGAAAGTAAAGAAACACTATATGGATCAGACTATAAACTAGTGTAGTATGCACAAAGCCTAGATTAGGAAACAACATTGCACAAAATTTCATGGCAGTTCAAAATTTATTAAAAATTGTAGAGATTAATTTATATTCGTAATTCGTATCAACGATTAGTTTTTGGTTCCTGCTGTACGGTATTGATACAAGAGGGTGCACGTAGTCAAAACTTGTAGCAATTTTGTTACTGACTGATATTCCAGTCTGGTTTTTTTCATTTATGTTCGTTAATTTCAATTCAAAATTTAGAGAACAGGATAAACTTTATACTTTGTCAGCACGACTATAATTTTGGGACTGATTTTTCAGTGATACGATATCTAACATAATAATATTGTTTATTGTTACGTTTAGTTAAGATGTATACCAGTGTGTTCGGTTTTTATTTGTTAAAAGTTAATAGTTGACTCCGTTCAGACTACTTTATTCAAAAGCTTTATTTTTCGGTTACATGATATAAAATGTTTGTTGCCATTTATTTATGAATATTTAGCTTAGATAAACTACCACCAGCGGTAGGTATTTAAAAAATTATAATTTAAAGAGTCACTGTATTAGGAGATGTAATAGCACTGATGTTTTTGGCAAAAGTATTAAATATTCGTATTATAGAATCTGTATAAAACACGTTTGGTGTAGTTTATTTTGTGGACGTTGTTGTTTGTAGAATTTGAGAAATTGTTATTCTTTATACTTTTCAAAAAATTGATATTATATTGAACTGATCATTACAACTGACGAGTGTCAGTCAGTGTCTCTAGTTTCACTTACTTTATTAGTAATAGAAAAAAAGTATTAATTGGTCAACCTGCACGTTTGTTAATGGCATAATATGTATGATGAAATTTGAATGTTCAGCAATAAATAAAATTCGATGCTGGGAAAAATAATTTTCTAATACGGATAATTTCTTTTTATTAATTTTTATTGATTTACACCACCATTGATATATATCTTTTGTATAACATTGAGTGAATTAATTACTTGATACTTTAGTTTTTACTGTACATGCATATATAAATATAGAGATTCAGTATTATACTGTTTTCGATTTTTGGTTATTACAAGTACAGGCAATTTTAATATACATACAGAAACCTGTACAGAACTACATATTATATATAGCCTGTGCTTCACCCACACACTAATTTATTTAACCCAGATTCAGCAACATTAGTAATTGCAAATGAACAAAGTTGCTTAACGTTTAATAATTTGGATTTTTTACGTGTGAAGTAAAACATGCAGGTGTGTTGATTTTGAAATAAATACGTATATTATTCACTGGCAGAACATAAAGAATAATAATAACCTTCTAGTACAAAAAATTATAATACAAAAGAATACAAAACTATAAAGTATGCAGCAGGATTTCATGCATCCTGAAAATTCCGTGACACCATCATCAGTCTAGAAATTAAGTTGAATAATCTTCACAGAAACATCAAGTCTTAATAGGTAGTATATTATAAATTAATCGAAAGTTATCTTAAAATCGACAGTAGTGAAAAAAATGAGTTTTAGCTGCATAAACGCTAGCCAACCCAGCTTGGCAGAGAAGAATGCGGGTGATTTGTTGGAACTAAACAAGAATATATATATAACTGTGCTTAAAATAACAATTAAACATCATCATAAGCTTTGAAACATAGAATTAGATAATATTTTCGACTGCTGCTCTTCAAAATTATCAATAATATTGCTAGTGATGTTGTTGTTGGTTAGTATTTTATTAAATGGTAACATTTCTCACCTTTTGGGGCATTGTGAGCCATGAATTTATAAGCAAGAATGAATGAGACAAAACAAAATCTTACAGTATAAGTACAAAAATGTCAGCGTTATCTTCTTCAGAAAAAAGTTAGTACACCTCCGGTTATTAACACTTGGTTGGTTATACACTTTTGACGACGAATTTGACTAGATTTTTCAAATATTTACATAACGTTTTTAACTATTAACAAATATTATTATTAATATCTAAAAACACACCTAAAAATTAAAATCCTCATCGTGGTGAGAGGATGGGACGTATTAACTGGTTTATTTATTTTATTATGCCTGTTTTATTTCTTCGTTCCCACAAAATATGTGTATGTTTAAACAAATTTTGGACTTGGATAAGTAGTAATAATTAAAAACACGTACATTGCGAAATTTTATTGACAGGTACTACAGTAAATTATTATTTTTTACTAACGTAGCTAATATTATAATTCGTAATAAAAAAACAGAATCCTTCCAATAATAGTTGGTACTGTTCATACCCATTATTATAGTTGACTGTTCAACTAACTAACTCACTTTAACCAATTTACCCATATATACTGTCGGGCTTTTTCTTTTGCAGAGAAAGCTGAACAAAAGATATTTAAAGTAATATGTACTTTATTATTATTTTTTTATTATTAAACACATTTT
>JAHZMT010005324.1:0-10823 GCA_027743785.1 Sinhomidia bicolor
TTGAAACTGAAAAAATAGTCACAAAAAAGAGCACATAATTAAGTATCAACGGGGCGTCAAATTGGATTTGGTGCGCGTTTTGAAGCAAGCAATTGTGTATTTCTCATATCTTCAAGCTAATTCTGGTAATTCTGAGTTATGTCCCTTTTCTATTCGACTGTTCTTACAGATACATCTTTGTTTACTCATACTGCGTTGTACAAAGTGGATACATTGCATTGAAAAATACACCCAGATAAATAATACGCCACAGGAATAACCTGAAAACGGCAAAAGATAAACGGCAGAAATTTAATGAATGGCCCCGCTTATACCCGCGTTGGATTATTGTGGATGAAAATAATCGAATTTTTTCTATATTTTGTTGGCATTTCTGCACATTGTGTTTATATTTCTAAACTTTATTAAAATATATTATGTTCAAGTCTAAATCCTTTATGGCAAGTTTCCATAATTGTCAGAATGATACAATATTTTCTTAAGGTGTTGCAGATTTACCCTCCAAGATTCGGCAAAAGTTGTGATACAGTTTTTGAAAAAAATAATTCAAGGTAAGTAAACTATTACGATTCCAAATCTTAATCTATTAATTGTTTTGCTTTTTATTAGCATTTTTCTCTTTCTTCACTTTATCAATAGCTTTATTTGCAGGATCCGCATTTCTTATATTGCGACGAGAATGCTGTTAAATGCTTTTATAACAGCATTGTGCGATTGGATCAGACGAAAATTAAGTCATCCATTTTGCTCTCCTGACGACCGTCTTCTTTTTGATGGAAGGGTTAACATTAATGGTAACAAAAAGGGAACATTAATGTTAAAACCGTGATGCTATCGTGGTTTATAGAATAGGCTATATGAAAAAGTCAGAAACATGGAAAATTATGAACAAGCACACGCGTTGTTTAAAGGGTTGGTAAATGTGGATACCAAAAACCTATGGCATATATTATTACATATTGGTTAGTTTTATTGGTTAATTGTAATGTTTGCGCCTACCTTTGGTTAAGTTGCGAGAAATGTTTTGTATAAGATACAATATAGTGAAATAAAAAACTGAGTTATCTTAATACAAATTAATTATGGTTATTTTAAAAGTGCCATAAATATTAAATGTTCAGTATCAATTCAACCACAGGCCACCTTAAGAGCTCATATGCGAGCAAGTAAATCAAATAGTGAACAGATGATGAATTTGTTGAAAATGTGAATGTATATTTCTACTGCTTTCAAATTTAAAAGTAATAATCAGGTTCAAATTTGTCTTTTTCCAATTTTATTTAAGTTTTGTATTCGTTAAAGGTTTTCTCCTTATCCAGCTTATTTTGTACTCCTTGTGCAGTACCGGTATTGACGGGACGCACTATACTAAAAATCACAATATTGTTACTAGTTTAATTCATTTCATGGCTAAAGAGGTAGATATTATTTTTTAACTCGAGCTTTCAATGACTTTCCGTTTTCCTTTTCGAGAGTAATAACACAATAAAAATAAAATTGAAGCCTAAATATATGAACAAAGTAACAGTTAAAAAATATTATTATTTTGTAATTATAATAATTTTATGGCGAGAGGTATTCATGACCCAATATCGTGTCCAGTTGTTCTGTTCATGTCGTTTGGATTGTTATGAATACATATTGCTTCCTTGAATATTTTTTGGAACCATCTTTTTTCAGAACAATATAAATATTGTTACAGTGAAGTGCATGTAAAATAAAATGTTGCAACTGCTGCATTGGTTTCGTTACCATAGAAAGTATAAACGCCCGTCTACTTTGGTGAATCCAATTTATTGTGTAAAATCCCCCAAAACCTTGCACGGTTCTGACTTTAAAAAACTGTTTTTGTGCAGAAATATGAATAAAACTGTGCAAATGTACAATTTGAAATATATTAGAATTTAGTATACGAGTACAAACTTTTGTCGCTCTCATAGCTTATAATGTGTCATAATCATTAAGTATCTCTTTAATATAGTGAGATAAATAGAAGCACAATCATACATATGTAATTGTAGATAAACAATAAAGACTTGTTGGCTTTTAAAGCGTACCTTTCAGAAACGCCGTAAACACCTTTTTCTCACAATTGTTTAGCAATTTAGCTTGCAATAAATATTTGCAATCAGCTCATTCAATTTGTGTTCCTTACTTGTGCGAATAGTGGTAATAAAATAACCATTTGTCTGTATGCGTAACAAATAGCAAAAAAAAGAATTTTTTATTAGTCTAAAGATTTTTTTGAAAGAGGGAGCAAAAAAAGACGTGATATATTTAGAATTTTATGATTTCCTTTCTGTTTTACCAAACCATCATTATTATAAACTACATAATTTATTTTAATTGTTGAAGACCGCAGTAGCAGTCGAAAGCTAGACAAAAATAAATCGTTTTTCCTCAAAAATCGTCTAATGAAATCATTAATAGTGATTATTACACATTTATTAAGTTTCAAGTTTTGTGCTATATAGCGCAAAACATTTTTTTGAATTCTGACATATTAATCCGCATACCAAATTATTTCTGAATATCAACTTTTGTTGAAAATTTGAATGAATCAAAGATTACATATTTCGTCAATTTTTGTGATATGTAGTGCAATTTTTTAAATTCTAACATACTAATCAATATCAAGTTACTTCTGAATATCAATTTTTTTGTCAAAATCTGAAAGAATCAAAGATTACAATTTTTCGTCAATTTTTCTGCTACATAGTGCAACAAGCAGGTTTTTTTGTATTTCTAACTGACTGCAAACACTAATCAGTAGCTGTTGATAATAATCTCCAGGTAGAAGCTGAATTTCAGGTCCTTGAGGGTTCAATGTGTGACTTCGTAGTTAGGATGACTGGCTTTACAGTGAATAAGTGCCTACATGAAAAAACAAAAATTTTGAAAATCGCAACACAGCTTCTTTGCAGCATATTTCTAAATTTAAAATCAGCGCTTTTGGATATTGTGAATCTGCAAATTCTAATGATAGTTTCAGATCTAATGTGCGATAGTTTTTAAGCCTTTGTCACAAAAGAAAAAAAGTCGTAAAGACTAACAACTACAAGCTCACGACAAATCTGGAACTTCTAGCAAATTTTCTGAGATCGGCGCTTGAAATATTGTTGAATTATGTAACAAAAATATTTGCTTGTAATTATAATAATGAATTATTGATGGCAAAACTGTTCTGATGGTGGAAGTGGTGACGATGATGATTGTGTTTGGAGTGAAAATTAAATGCACAGCTTGCTTGCTGCTCAGAGTCCGGCTGCGCTCTGTTCAAAATTATACCTCCTGCTTACCGCCTAAAAATATGAAAGTAGTTTGACCACCTCGAGAGTATAACAAACATTCTTTAAAATACTGTTCGCTAGATTGTAGTTTACATGAGATTATTCTACGTTTTCACATATTCTGAAATAGTCAAACCATTAGTTTAAATTGCTAATACCACAGCTACTACTAGAATTCAACATTTATGCATCACGAAATAAATTACACTTCTTTATTTAAATTTTTATAATTCCGACATCATCATTTGCATTATAACATTATGAATTATACATGGACTATTTCAACGATACATAATTTAATTTATACAGCAACCTGCTTTCAATTTTTAACGAATTCGCTGAATAATACACTTTGTCAATTATGGCATTTCACATTAACAAAATTACAATTTTGAATGCAAATATGTTTACGTTAAGCATACGGCTTGTATTAATGGAAGTCGCTACTCCAAGTTCTTAGGTTTCTCTTCATTTTTACGTTTTTCTTGCTTCTCCTGTATTTTTTTTGAACCATCCATGTTTTTGTGGGCAGCATCAATACTCTAGAAAGGATAAGATCAAAAGTGGTGCAGGGTAAACTGTTTATCTGCGTTATGCTTAACACTTATTTTACTTACCAGTGTATACAAGAAAACACATAGGACAAAAACTTGTCCGAGCCAGTGCATCAAATTCATGGCGTTCGCTACGTTTAGTAATACGAAATGTTACCTACTCAAAATTTGATGGTTATTGCTATATTGAGATCTCAAAATGCAATGAAGCACAAAATGAGATTTGGGAAGTTGCGATTCGTCGTAAAACAAATACTACAAAATTAAAATAATTAGACGAACAATACATGTATGAGGAAGTGGTTGGATAATAACGGATGTCGTTAACTTTGTTTTCGCCTTCTTTTGACAATGAACTGTTTGTAAATGATCAAGGACATTAATTTATTCGCTACATTTGCTGTCTGGCATAGTCTTATTAAAAAGCAATATGTTGCATATGACGGAGGAAATTATTGGTTTATATCCATACTGTATGTACTAGTAATAGCACGATAACAAAATGGCTGAAAGCCAAATTCAGGATCAGGTCAATCAACCGGAAAATTGACACAGCCAAGCAACTCTCAAATCAGTGTCGCATTATTTACACGCTTCCAAAAACCATCAACACTAAATGTTGCTTTCACCTTCCATAGAGCATGTTAGAAAGCAATTAAATATATTATCACGAACTTTTGGTTTTCATTTTGAACTTGATAATGCAATTCTAATGTATTCAGCATAAAGCCGGAAGTAAATTCTTCCATCTTTGCAATCAGCTGAAAACTTAACGTAACACTCAACCTTGTTTATGTTATTGTAATCAGCTGATGAAAAACAAGGAATGTTACACATTATGCAAAAAGGTTTACTAGATGACGTTTTCTCGAATTGAATATAAGCTACCCTTGGTTTATTTGCATATATGAACATCTAAAGAAAGTTTAAAAATATTTTTTCTCTTTGTCTCTATTTTACAAAATCAAAAAGGTCCAATCGTTTGAGAATAAAAAGGTGCTTACGGACTTTTTAGTTTTATAGCAAAATAGGTATGGTGCTCCTGTATGGCTTAGTGGCAAAAATACTTGAAATTACCTTAATCTTAAGAAGTATGATCCTGTTTCTAATGAAATAGACCAAAAACTTGAGTACTTATTTATTGAAACTTTATTAAATATGTGTCTTTGGTCTTAGCTTATAAACTTACTTTTATGACAACTGGAGGTTACTTTAAGAATTACTTAACTTTTGCTTATAGACACACACAACAGACTAAAACGCAGGTATATCACAGTCCTGAAAGTGATGTAAAATTACCCTCCGGAAAAACGTTTAATTTTAGTGCAGTAGAGGTATAAGTAAATTTACCGGAACATTTTGTCAAATATAACTTATTATTAAACGTGTTTAAAAGTGTTATCTATAGTCATTTGCTCACCAACCAATGTAAAAACATACTGGAATGAATTGACTTTGTCAAAAGTAAATTCGAAATGAAATATAGTGTTAAGTAAGTTTTTCTACAATCGGGGGATATAATTTTGGTCAAAAAGCACGATTTTCTAGGACATTTAAAAAATTAAAATGGGTGTTAGTGACGTTTCGGTTTCAAATTGAAAACTATCAACGGAATAATTAAAAACAAAAGAAGAAAGATAAATTTAAAACGAAATATACAAGAAAATATTACTACACTCTTGGAAAAGATTTGGAAAATTTAATAGTACGGCTTTTCTTGGAGATCTTGTATTTTAATTTTAAAAATTCCACCACTATTGATGATTTTTGTTTGAATAACGAAAATTTATTTATTGCATGAAACAAAATATTGGCTTATTTGGCTTTTAATTTGACTTAATTGTAAATTATAATTTAAGTGTCGATGATGTAATTGCGTTACTAGTATATTTTGTACGAAGAAAACCTTTCTGTAGGAATACTTAATAAATATAAAGTATTTTAGACACTCACTGCCTACCGTATCTATTAATTGAAAACCTTTCTGAAAATAAACTTGTTTGTAACGGCCATTAGTAAATTCTTTGTTCCACTAACGTAACCAGACCAGAGGTCTGGGTGGCAAGACCATCGACTTTTATTGTTATATAGCTCTTGTATTTCCGTAAAAGTAAAAAAATAATTTTTAATTATAATTGTATATTTTGGTCAAATTCTGCGAAAAATGAGTAGGTATTATCATTAAAACAGGAAATGGCGAGAGAAGCGAACCGAAAATTTTGAGTGTTGGGATCTGCTAAACTAGACTCTAAAGCTACTATTTTTTAGTATTTCCCTCTTTAAAAGTTGTCGAGTTTGAAACATATATTAAGAACATACAAACATGGAGAGCGAAGCGAGCAGAAAATTTAGATTTTTGTGAAGAAATGCATGCAGAAATTTGATTTTTGCGTGTACTTCCGTAATTTCGTTTTGGATCTTCTACTTTTGGAGGGGGCAGCTGCCCCACCCTTCCCCCCTTAAATACGCCCCTGCTTTGTTCAATGAAAATGTGTCCGTTCAATGATCTCGATATAATTCCTGTAGAATATTACATTTGTCTTTGGTTGATGAACATTGTATGCTTACTATTTCTACTAGCATCTTATGCAGATGCAAATATTCTTGTATTCTGTATCTTATTATGACAATGCACTTGTGTGCAATATTAACCTTATGTCCTTTCCTCTACCTATTTGAATAATTTGTATTATGAATAACTTGACTTGACCACAGAATCTTTCCGATGTTCTTGTTTCTTGGTCATTGCTACTTTTGGGCTGATCATTTACGTTTTCTGTCACGTACGCGTTCTCAGAAAAGAAGCGCACTTTTGTCTTTATAATCTATTGTAACTTGTAACCAAAAAATACAGTCCACTGTTTTTATTAAAACAGTCAAGGTACCAACTGACCACTCCAATTATCGTTTAAATCTACTTGGCGTCCTGTGAAATACGCAGATGTTTACTTCAAAAAGCGCAAAAACCAACTTGATTATCCTTGAAGTCAACCGTTGCGTTTCCATTATTGCAAAAAATTAATATCAAATTGAAATTGATTCGCTAGCATGTGAAAAGGCATCTCCATTAAATGAAAAACTGAGTAAAATTTTTTAAAAGAAAGGTTCATCATTTTACTTCTGGCAAATTTGCTGTTATAATAAGGTATAATTGGATCTACTTATTTATTAATTATCGGCATATATATTTATTATCGGCATATATATTTATAATCTACCTATTTATTTATTATCGGCATATATGTTTATAATCTACTTACTTATTTATTATCGGCATGTATATTTATAATCTACTTTTTATTTATTATCGGCATTTATTTATTATAGGAAAATTTATTTATTATTTGCTTTTTTAATTGGTCGTATATGTACATTTTATTTTCTCTTTATGTTTAATACGGTTGCATAACTCTTTTATCCGTAATTCTATCTGTGCAGTAGGGATATCGAGTTCACATTTAGTAAACAATAACCTTGTTTGAAAGTTTGAAAGAAAGAAATTAATGTTAAATGTTTTGAATATCGAGCTTGTTCGCGTGTAAATTTACATTACGTTTATTAGTAAGTAAGCCGTTCCAGAATTCCGAGGCAGGTTAGTGTGGTGCTTAAAAATTTCATTCAGAATGATCATATAACTGAAATAAATAACATTAATTTCGTGAGCATTTGATTTCGTTGAGTTCTCCTGATAGTAGCATGAAAATGGATCCAACAGCGGCAGCAAACTAAAAAGATAATTACAATATATTTTATTTATAGAAATGCGCTAACATTTTCTTTTATTAATTACCTTTAAGACAAATGTCTCATTGACGTAAAATTCTCCACGCCCAATGCCAATAGGATGCCGCTTCATGTCTTTCAGAAGCACAGCGACATTCATTATTTTCCCATCCATTTCAATTGTATTGCCACACTCAGAACAATCAATCACGCATTGCTCATACATTTCGTTCTAAAAATGTTAACAAGCACGTTAAAAGAAAATTATTTTCTCTACATGTCTCGACGTCACTTCTATTTTACGAATATGAAATGTTTTTTTTGGAAAAAGATCTTATAATAGCTTGCAGAATAGTGTGAATACTAGATGATTCATTCCTAACAGAGACGGAACTAGAAAAGATAATAAAAATGTATCGGCTTCTGTTTAGGCGGTCCTGCTGATGCACATATATTTAGATAAACATTTGGAAAGAACTAGAATATCGCGATAGGCTATGCCTACACTCACTAGTGGGATTCTAACGAATCTTAACCGTCACGCACTATTTCGAAATTTATAGGTAGTGTCATGTTTGTTTTTTCCACAAAGAGTTGGTAAATTTTAATGAATTGAACCTAAACGCACTTATCATACTGTCAGAAATAAATTTATACGTTACAAAAAAACTAAATTTTATCGTATTTTGACATTTATGCTATACCAAGTTTTTATGCTATGTACCTGCCACTAAACAAATATGGAGATTGGCAGTAGTTTTCGTAGACATATTCTATCATGTCAAACCTTTCCGTAGAACACTAGTATGCACAGCGCAAGCTAAATATAAACTATTAAAAACACATGCAAATATTTACTCCTAGTCTTTTATATAAAAATAACATGGTTGTATTTTAAATGTGGTAGAATGACTAATACCATGAATTAAAGTAGAAACTGTTGAATCATGTATGCAACTACACAGCACAAAACGAAATTATACCATGAAACAGAATCATGACATGATGAAACAAAATCATGACATGAAACAAAATTATTACATGAAACGGAAATAAGACGGAAATACACCATTAAAATTTGTTTACACAAACCAATGCCTAAAAAATTTATCGAACGGAATTCCGGGGTGTGTATGATACAAAACTTCTTTCAGTTGTAAAACACGCGTAGATTTAAGTTTTAACTGTCTGCTTAACTTTAAATCTGCCAAAATTACCATTCTCTCTAAGAGTAAATGAAGGTTGACTTGTTGTATGCAATATTTTGCTTGAAATCCAGAATATTCAACATAAAGGGTCGCAACTGTCATGTAGTATTTTGAACATTTAGCTTTCGACAATATAGTACCATGTAGTACTTATTGAAATTAAGCTACGTGAAGGTAACGTTTAGCTACAGGCAAACTTATAAGCTAATTTTGATTAAAAAGCTAACCATTGAAACGCTAATATGGGGCTAAGAAATTTTACTTTTACGACAAAATATTCCGTATACCGTCGTGTTTTTTCATTTATTACACCAACTATCTTAAAATATAACTCAGCTTCAAGCTACATCTATAAGAGCAATGAAACTAAATGTATGGTCTAAATATTTGAAACAGCAAAGTTTAAATAATTAACGTATTTTAGTTCACAATAAAATAACATATACTCAGGGTAAAATGTTATCGTGTATGTAGTTATTTGTGGATTTTTTTTCCAGCTAGTGTAATTATTTAGTAACTCATCTATATCTACTGCTATTGTTGCTACTACTTTACGTTCATAGAAAACACTGTAAGATAAACTTAATAAGTTTCATGATCTTCTAATTTCTGAAGCTCCGAAGAAGAACATGTTCTGTTGGAAAGATAAAACCTGTGAATGTCAATTTATAGAACTAATTTTGTAATTGAACATATTTGACTAACAAGTATGCAACTAGAAAAATACCTAAGCAAACAAAAACATTTGCCAGCATAAAATAATATACATTGCATGCCAGAGACCAAAAGCTTTAAGTAATACCTTCTCTGTGGATTTTTGAACCAAAAAGTAAGTTATGGATACTTTAAGCACACTCAGAACATCTGTCAAGAAGATGACATTGATGGGTTCCTTTTTTAGCAATTCAAACAGAAAGTATCCGAAGAGAAGCAAGTTTTGCATGTGGATCATTTTAAGCAATTTTCCAAATACAACGTCATTTTGTTCGCAAACAGCTCTAAGACGTTTGTAGTATTTCCAGTGCATTGAAAGTGGGCATCTTCCAGTGTTGTCCGCCGCCTTTGTTTCCTTGATTGCATTTGTGAAATGAAACTGAAGAATGTAGATTTGTATAGCAACAATCAACCAAAGATCAAGTAATATACAAGCATGCATGGTTCCACAGAAACTCAAGAAGTTTCCTGCTATAGCAAAGACTGCTGTTTTGAAAGTAATATTAGTACTGTAGTCATCAGATAATTTATCAGTTACTTCAGTGTAGTTGGTTGAAGTCCAAACAAATATTGACTCGTGAAGCTCTCGAGCACGATCAAGTGTTGCAAGTTTCAGAGACCACTCATTCAGTGAAGTATACCCAAACAAGGTACTGACAACTGCAAGCAAGATGGACAATGAACCAATCCCAATAGTAATTCGTTTTGTTGTTCCATTAATACATTCACCAGTATTGTTTACATTATCGATTGTTTCCAAGAGGCAAGAGGTTGACGTTGCTGAGGTGACGAGTAACTTAAAGTAGTAAACCCCTGTCAGTAAATTGGCCAAATAGTATCCCAACGAAATGAAACTCAGCATGTTTTGATGCATACGAAAAAATATCCATCCAAATTTGAGTTCATCGATTGTTCCCATAATCGATGTCAATGCAAACAGACAGAAGACAGTCTGTAAAGCAGCAAAAGTCTAATTGCACATAATGCGATAAAAGTCCGAAATCACTTCTATTTGCTAAGTAACATTCAATCATGCGAAATGCTATCATTTCTAGTGTTGCGGTTCCGCTGCCGATATCGGAAAAATTTCCCATCAAATCCAATTAAATCCGATCCGATGGTAAATTGGATCGGATTGTAAACAAATTCCTTTGGATTTGATATTGGAAAGTCTACTACATCGGATCCGATATTCTAATACCATCAGAGAATTAACAATTCTTTTACAATTCCCTTTTCTTTATTCAAATGAATAAATACGGAGCACAACTCAACGCATATATAAAAATTTGAAATGGGATTACTGCTTATGGGATTACTGCTTTTGGAATTAC
>JAHZMT010005325.1:0-10397 GCA_027743785.1 Sinhomidia bicolor
ATAAGGAACCCTGGTTTATAGGTATACATACCTAGTACGTGACACTTGACACTTTATTGCTCACGCGAAATAGAATTAAAATGTACAGAAAATTGTATATATTGTACCTATGTGAATGTTTACGTGGAGTATGCAAGTGGGTAGTATTGCATTTTGGTGTTGGCACTATACATGGCTTCCGGGAAAATAATTTAATAATTTTTAGGATTTGTCTGAACAATATTTTATAATGATTAGTGTCATGCTTTGTTAAGCAAAACATTAAGTTTAAGTTTGGTTGTTTTGGTGGAAATAAATTTAAATTAAACTATCTCCCAAGTAAGGGCAACTTCAATGTTTAATAACAAGATCGCTCTCATTTTTGTATAAAAAGGAAGATCATCTGCTACATGTGTATCAGTTGCAGTTTGAAAGAAAGGTTTGAAAGAACAACCGTCTCAGTTTTTGAACCTGCTTTGGTTTTACATTCACAACTAACCTGAAACTATTCATTATTCAAGATGAATTTCAAAACTATTTGCCTTGCTATTGTTTTATTCGTTGCCGTCTTCAAAGTTGAATCCAAGTCAGTGGAGCAATTAACGAAAGAAATTGAAGAATTGGAGTCTAAAATTTCTCATGGAGAAGGAAATATTGCTGAAGAGGAGGCTCTATTGGACAAAGAACTTACAGAAATAACCTCCATGATGACGCCAGAAGAGAGATCAGCTTGGGAGCACAATCATCCAGACATTGTCCATCACTGGGAGCAAATCAAGGCGCATCATCACTAAATTCAAGACCGTCAGCGTGAATTTGAATTTCTAATAATTTCTGAATCTGTCAATAGATTTTTTTTTTGAATTTTATTAATTATATCAAATATACTTATTTGCTAATTTGACGGTCATTAAGCAGAAAACAATGTAAATGTGATGATCTATTGATGTAACACTTTCCAAATACCTATTAAATAAATCCCAACTAATTTGTAAAAAATTCCAATAATGGATTTTGTAAAGCTAATTGTAACTTCATCATCAATCGTTCTCACATTGTCATGTTTTAGCTTTTTGTCATTGTTAATCACTTCTATATGGGGAATCCCTATCACCACGTACACGTTCACATTATCCGTTTTAAATTCAGAGTTACTACTTAATTTAAGCTAAGACCATGTTCTCTTACATTGTAATAATAACAAGTGTTAACAGCTCTCAGTTAAATAGTTTTTAAAAGGTTTACCAATTTACATGCATGTCTCTGGAACGTACCCAACTGGTCAACTCTGCCAATAGATCTATTATCTATTTCGCTTGCTACTCTCAACAACAAAAAGTCGCAATACTCGCAATCGCAATATCTGCATTTGGTAGTAAAACAACGAAATCAAGGTAATAGCAGAGCTGCATTTTCATTGGAAATATTCCACTCAAAGTGACTAGGTTATTTATTCAGAATATGGACTTAATATCTCTTATCAGTTTACCTACTTCAGTAATTTACTTGCTTCATGTTTGTATTTTAATAAATTGTGTTTCTCACACTTAAAAATTCGGAAAGTTACCGAAAACTCGAGTTTTAAAATAAAACCTGTCTCTTAAAATGAACTCTTATAATGCTTCTATTTTTTTATTGAGTATCATAATTAATTTGCCTATACTGTAATTTATCGACAAGCATTTTTATGTGGTCATGATAAAAGCAAGCATTACAAATATACTTCCTACAAAAATGTGATGGCGAATATACGCAGATTTTACGTCTTTTAAATACAAAGACTCGTAATAACATAATACATATGTTGATATATTGACAAATTATATTCTCTGGGTTGATCCAGAGATCAATATGTGATAGCATTCAGTTGAGAGAAAGTGTCTTTTTACCTTTCTACGTATACATTTTGTTATATTTTGTTTGTTGTGAGTTATTCATTGAAGTGAAATATGAAGTGACTTTTGCTGAAAATTCCACGGTTCTAGATACAATTTATGCTATACTCAGGAAGAAAAGGTACAGTTGACTTGCCTTAGCCTTGAATAACGGGAGAGAGAGAGAGAGAGAAGAAAACAAGGAAAATGTATGACGTACGTTGTGTTTTGTACTTTTATAGATTTTGAAGACAGTACTATTATACTTGTTTACGACAAAATTCGACCTTTGGTAATATTCCACGAAGAAACTGATAGTAGTGCTGGATTGCTCAACGTGATGTGCACGACTTTTTTTTATTGTGGAGCAAAACAAACATCTAGAATCCGAATCCCAGATTTCTTTGAAACAAATAATGTTAATCGTCATCGGAAAAGTTTAAATAATATGCATACTAATAAGGGTGAGCAATCTGATAGAAATTGTACCATTTATTGTAATTCAGGCATAACTTTATTAATGAAATTAGGTTATAGCTCTTACTCGCAAATAAATATTACTAATTTTTCGCAATAATATAATCTAGGTAATTTAAGGAATACGACTCAAGTCAATGTGATTGCTCATTTCATTAATAGCTTGAGAAAATATTTTCCAAATCCTAAAGTGCAACGGGTTCTTAATATTTCAACTTTCAACACGCATACCTACATAATCACTCATATTTTGAAATCAATATTTCTGCATGAATCATTATCATTTAAAATCTGACGACAAAAATAGGTATTAGCTAAACTTTACTATAACAAAAATGTAAATGTTTTAACATGAAAAAATACAGCGGTACATATTTATTATTTTACGCCACCATATATCTAATTAGGGACAGGACAGTGTTCAAGGTGCGCTAAGCGTGGTTCTCACCATCGCCATTACTGGCACTACAGGTAGCACAACCACAACAGGAACTCCATACACACACGCCAGTCTCTTCTGGCGCAAAGAAGAGCATTTATTTGCTTTTTATAATTTTAACAAGGATGATGATGACGCTTGCTTTCTCCCTAAACAGCTCATATCTCATCAATACTTTTATCTCTTCACACAAAAAGCTAGAACTGGAAGCTATAAATAATTTTTCATGTTTCATGCGCAGCATCACTTCACTATCATCTCCTTTCTCATGCGTTACATACCTACTTTCCCTCTTCTTCTTCCTCCTAGCTTCCTGGAAACCACTTGATGCTTTGTATTCTTATCATCTCTCTTTCCCCCTGCGACACCAACCAACCAACCCTCCTGTCTTTCCCTTAGTCGCCCACTCGTGTCTCGCTGATTTCCTGGTAAAAAAATGATAATGTTGCAGAGATGCCTTTTTATACAATCATTCTGATTTGATGATGATGATACTCTGCTGTTGCTTCTCTGTCAGCTTTTGCCTGTTAAAAATTCAAGGCAATACGCTTTTTCTATAAATTTTATTTTTTTGTGTGTCTAGCTCCAGCTCCGTATAAAGAGCGACTTGATAGCAAAAATACACTGTTATGATGTAATGCATGTACTTTGTATCTACCTTTGCACATTCACTCAACTCTGCTACGCATCATCATCATACAAGAAATATCAAGGATGTCATTTACTCTCCTTTCTTCTTGTTCGCCTTTCTCCGCTTTTTCTGTAGCTAACATCGGTGCAAGAGGAAGATGATGGGATGCTGGTAGTAAACAGCATCTGGATCTGGAATATTCTCTTCGTCCCTCGAGGACTATTGCTCTATCGAATCGGGTGGTGGTGGTGGTTCTGATGATGATGTTTTGCTACTGATGCTGGACCAGTATAATAATAAGTTACTAATCTTATATACAAAAAATATGTTTTCACTCCAGCTAGCATATCTCGCTATGTTGCTACCTCTTTTTCCTTTCTTTCTTTCTTCCTTTCTTCTCTTTCTTACTCTTGTCGTTTAATGGAGGTTTGAACTGGTTTTGGAAGGGTTTTGGTGTTGAAGAAAGGAAGACGGGCATTTATGGAGGCTTGTACAGCTGCCATTATAAATTATTAATGTCCTTGTAAAACTTTCTGACTTGCTTTCTTTTAACATTTGACTTTATTCACTGAATAAATTTTAACTTGAAAGAGTCGTTTTACACACCAGTCTTCTGGCTCTAAACATTTATTTCCTCGAGATAAAGCTTTTCAACGCGGAATAGCAATGGGTAACAAGTGCTCTGGTGGATTTAAATCTGTTCGAAAGAGGAAGCGTGAGGTGCCTGTTGAAAGGGTAGTAGAAGATTGGGAGCAATTTGCTATTGCAAGTCATGAACTTCTTCCTGTTGATGTAATTGTCAAATAAGATCTTAAAATTTCATTTATCTTTTTTACACCCACATATACTACTATTGTAGTACTAACCATGCTTTCTCCTATCTAGGTGTGGGAAAACATTTTGAGCAATCTAAAGGATAATGGAAAAGATCTTTTGAAATGTCGTCAAGTTTGCCGACTCTGGAAAAACTTGGCAGATGGAATGCTTCAAAAACAACCGCTGTGGACACCCTACTTTCCGTACATCACTACAATTCCTTTGATTTTTGTGGGTGGATTTGGTGAAACCGTCGTGCGAGAGATTCGAGGTACAAAACTCAACTCTACTCGTGCTCTCCGTCAATTTCTCATTGACATAGGGACTCAGTCAGAAAATCCATTTCCGAACCGGTCTGGCTTGCTCTTCACAAATCCGGATTTGTGTGTTCCGTCAAAACGACCACGGCGCAGATTTTATCGCTTGGTTCCAACTCTGCTTCAAAAACATGGAGAGCACCTTTGGTCATTGGAATATTGCATTCGTGACGATTCGTCCGAGAGTATCTCCTTGCTCAGACATTTTTTTGAACTGACTGGTCTCAAGAGCTTAACAATTTACGCCCGGGACTGGAACAAGAAACGCATTCGCAACGGACTTTTGAACGTTCAGAAAGAGATTACAGCAAGGCAACAGCGAGGAGATTGTTTTTTGGGGGACTTGACTGAATTACAAATTCTTGGTTGCAACGGGATTCTTCCACTCAATTACATATTTGCTCGGATTGGGAAGCAGATTAAGAGCTTGTATTTTTGCTTCTTGGATGACGCCAGCACCATAACTTCAAGTGGAACTGCAAGCAGTATCGGTGCGGATGATGGATTTCGGGCCTCAGAAATCGACCAAAAAACAGGTCTCACTCTCAACTACTCCTTGCCGTCAATGACCCCGAATTTAAAAAATCTCAAAGTTTACGAGGTCACTGAAGAAGTGCTTGATAGAATGTTTCCAAGCACAGGAAGACGGTTATCTTCACTTCGCCAGCTCTCCGTCAAGTTACAGCGTCCATTTGTCCGACCATTAAACAGGCTTGTCAGGGCTATTGATGAACATAGTCCAGACACATTGGAAGCACTGCATTTAGAAATCAGTCGATGGCCCACATTTGATAATAATGATAATGGGGAAACAGAGCGGGATCAAGTTTTAACCATAAACTCCAAAGCCAAACTTTCGAGATTGATGGATCTGACCATTTCTTACGCTCTGTTTTTGCATGAACCGGAATTTCTATTTCAATTCGCAGCAAAATGTACCATCATCAAGATGATCACATTTGTCTCCGTCAATATTCACAGTGGGGGCTTTCCAGATTTTGAAGGGTTCTGCAAACCCCTTTGGGGCAGGCTTCCTACTAGCCTGGAAAGATTCATGGTGCAATACTGGATTTGTCCCCCTGAGTATGTAAACAACCCAACTACAAACGGTCCTAAGAAGAAGAGCTCAAAGCAGAAGCCCCTCCTGCCTGATCCCATTTTAAGGACTCAAATTTGCAAGCGACCCAAGATTGTTATTCCCAGAAAAGTTGGGTAAGAAGATGGAAAAAATCTACAGACAGGCCAACAAACGGACTATCATAGTATGTAAATGGAGAAAGGAAAAACTCGAAAGGTGCGATACGATCACACATGATAAAATCATTATGGATCATGGTCAATGATTTATGGAATTTATGGATCCTCTCTTTGAATTTCAACTTGAAATTATAACTAGGTGAGCATATAAAAATATACTTAGGCAAATAAAATGGTATTTAATATACTATAAAAAATTAAGAAACAAATCGAAATTGTAATTTTGGACAAAACTGCATAGATAAACGGTAAACAAATGTTTTGAAAATTGGCTATTTATGTATTGAAATTTTTTAAGGAAAAATATTCCACTAATATTTCAATTTTCACATTGTCATATATTATGCACGTGTAAATATGCAATTATAAATATCAAATAATTAGTACCTAATATTTTGGTGTCAATTTGAGTAAAGTCCAAGTAGATTCTATTGACCGCAAAAGCAGTCATTAAAATATGTACATACAAAAATATAAATTATATATTATATTATCATGTAGGTATTATGATATACCTGTCTAAGTATATACCTGTAAAAGTACCTAATAATGGAGTGCCAAGTATGTAAATTGTTATGTTTTGGAATGAGGAAGGATAAAAAATGGAGAAAAACCATCAAAGCTACGCATTGTGTATTACTAAGAAAGCATTACCTGGAAAAAGTTTTTTTAAGTTGACCCTTCATAACAAGGGAAAAATGTACTCAACATCCCAGCAAATCAAAGGAGTTTATGCCACATTTTACATATATATTCAAAAATTATAACTCATTAATATTATTATATCACATTATATCATACTATTATGCATACTTATATGAAATTCATTAAAAATTGTGTGAAAAATAATTGTTGTTTTTTCTGATTTTTTTCATCATATACATCGACAAAAAGGAACAAAAAGTTTTTTAAATTCATAAATCATTTAATAATAATTGTTTTTATTTCAACAACAAAGTTTTGTGCTAGAACCTTTGTTCAATTTAGTACAACAATAATCGCATTCTATATCATCGACTCTATAAATTAACTAAATAAATTGAAATACGTAATTTACATAATGATAATGCTACATTATTTTTGGTTCTGTTAGTAGTATTAATTTTAAAAGTTGTATTATGAAATAGTTGCCACAACCTAGCTGCAATATTGTTAAATTTATTATACATATATATATTATGTAGTAAACCTACTATTTAGCGGAATGGTAGATTTCTTTGACTTGCAAAGATTACGATACGATAAGTACAAGTGTACAAAAATGTAATACAATAAGTAATACGACAAAATTTTATACGTTTTACGTGACACGAAAGTCTCTTTCTTACCCAGTCAGCTTAGCTACCTAGTCTTCTCTCATTACTGTTTAAATTACTCCAGATTCCAGTCTTGTTAATTTCTTCAGTTATGTTCAAAGACGCTTTTCGATCTACCGGAGCACCGTTCACCATGATTTTTAAATTCTGTAACCATTAAATGGAAAGTTGCAAAAATCACTTTTATTTGTGTCATCATGTTTTATAATTTTACTATAAAATTAAGTAGTAGTAGTAAATTTTTGTTTCTTTTTTCTTACATTATTCAAATGTCCATTTCCACTCTTTTCCGCATCTTGTACGGGTGAATAAGCGCCTTTATTGTCGGGTTTGGTCTTGCTAATGGGTTTGGTAGTTTTAGGGAGGATATCATCCAAAATTTTCAATTCTCGTTTGGTGAACACAAAGTCGAGCATTTTTCGTACCAAAATCATGATAACCAACTAAAATAAAAAAGGTTGCCACCATAAACCAAAACATTAAAATAACAAGAGGAATTATAAATACATGAATAAATACCCACATACATCAGGAATAAAGGCGCATCCTTTGCCAACCAGTTGTCCATAGTATGGTTTCTTCACACAGTCGTCAAACTTGACGACATGCCAAGAGACATCGTCTTGTTCATATTCAAATGAATTATTAGGCATACATTCGCAAGAGTAGCCTTCAGTATGATCAGCATTCTTGTTGACTGGGAATTTATGCCCAATTTCTCCTACATTTTTAACAGCCTCAACCATAAATATTAGGGCAATCAAAGTGGCAAAGTTCTCTTCAGTGAATCTGGTAATGAAGCAGACGTACGCCGAAGCATCGAATGCGACAAGGATAATAAGGATAATTGTTACCCAAATGCCAACCCAAAGTCGGAATTGCAGATAATCAAGTTCGTATGTGCTGCAGAATTGAACCAGAATACTTTCAAATACAAGAACAGGACCGGTAGATCCTAAAATGGTGAGGGGTTGGCCAGAAAAAAAGCCGTACCCAATACCGCATACAAAGCCAGAAACTAGTGATTCAATTGCTGCCATGTTATCATTTGTTGCTTTGCCCAGTAGGCCGCCAAATGTAATGATGGGTGTAAGGCAAGCAAAGTATAAAAACATCCAGCTAGCTATACATTGACTAGCAAAGGAGTCCTTAAAGTCAGCCCAGTACCAGGGGACTTTTCTCTTGACGTCGTTTATCAAACCCCCAAAAATTTTACCTGTACGAATAAGCCCCATCTCCTCACGTAAGCGTGCTTCTTCCTCCTCCTCGGCTTCAGAGTCTTCCGGATCTTCCTCCTTACTTTCAGAATCCGCCGGTACCTTCTTCGCTGGAATATTATCTGGAGGTTCGATTCTAATGTTGGGATCCCAACTTCCCGGCGGCAGAACTGTTGTGGCCTCCAAAAAGTCGTCAAGCCCATCCAGCAAGTGCTGCCTATTTCTTGCCTTGTATGCCACTTCGTGAAATATGTCATCAGAAAACAATGTAGCAACAGCTCTACCAACCTCATGGTACTTGCCGATTCTGCCCTTTGGACCTAGTAGAATGAAGAGAAATCGAGTTGGAAGGGGGACTTCTGTTAGCTCGCCTAGTGGTACGGCATTTTGTAAACGAATGAAAGCGCTGATAGGTCTCTGTAGACATTCTAACTCTCCTACGAGTATGTTGGATGCTTCTGATCCCTTTGGAATTTTCCTCATAAATTGCTTGTTTCCTTTGTGATTTTCTGCAGTGCTTCCACCACCATCGGATGCTTCTCCACTAGCATTGGCCAACCCAGCAGTACTTCTACTGCTTAAACTTCTGCCAATTTCAGCAAGCGATCGAATTACCGGCAGCCTTGAAACACTGGTTGCTGGTTGTAAGTTCTGCTGATTGTACAAATGTGTGTGTCTTCGCAACAGCGCAACTTTAACGTTCTCTCTTAGTGATTCGTCTAGAAAATTCTGGGTGATCAAGTTATCTACGAAACATTCCGCGATTTCTCCCATAGACTTCAAGTCTTCATCAAGAAGAACCAAACTGGAATCGATGTAATTACGCAGTTCCAGAACAGCGTGAAGGGACACAGTTGCAACATGAGGTTTACTCCAACGGTTTCCTCCTAAAAACGTTAAAGTACATTTACATATACAGCGTATCTTTCATTAACTTATATTTTTCTGTTTGTTGGGGAAAAGTGAAACAAAAAGAATTTTTACCTTGCTCTACAGATTCTTCATATTTCACCCAGCGAGCCCGCTGCTTCCATTCTAAAGCCCCATCCTCTTCCTGAGATAGCTGAAGCAGTTCGGAAAACAAAGGATGGGATTGAGAAGGTCGTAAGCTTGCAGGTGGGGATTCGTCCTCATCCCCCAACACAAAGCTTCCTTCTGCAAAAACGTAAATCAAAATAATTATTTAAAAAAAATAAAATAATGACTCAAATATTTTTTAAAATTCCAAAATGATGATAGTATTAAAATCACGTACTTTTGGCACTCATAATAATTACTTTTACACTTTCATACAACTATTTCACTGAATATAATTACCTACTACTCTTTGTATACACCGCACTAACAGACTTTTGAATCAATATGATGCTGCCACGACATGATCGTGCCATGGAATGAAAAGGATTCAGGATTCACAGTCGATTCACGTTTGCGTTTTTCCAGTATCTCCAGACTGTGAGCAGGTCTCCACTATTTTCCAGCAACACAACCGTTTATTGCTACACACATGCAACGAAGCAATTTTTACCTGCCGCAACTCAGCGCTATCAATAACCAAGCGTCTCTTTTTCCCAATACAGGCAGTTTCAAACGAGACTTTTCACATTATAACGTGAGAATAAAATTATTAAAGTTAATAATACTTATAATGTATTAGTTAAATTACGAATGACGCTGTTTTTTAGCCAGTCAGTCAACAATAGTAAAAAAACTGTTATCAGCTGTCATAACGCGTCATCAGCACAATTTCTTTATTTCAACTGAAGTATTTTTATGATGGCTCATCGTCTGCATTCATAAAAAGGTAATCATCAGAGAATATCCGCCGGTTGATTACCCACCACACATATATTTTTCAGCTTTTATGGAAAAATAACATCAAACATCGCATCACATTTATCATATAATAAAAAAATGATGAATAGAAAATCACAGAAATGAAACTTATTGTGGACTATTTATGCATGCTCTTTGTGCACAGTTGTGGCGTTTTGTATTGTGTGGGTGCGCGTGCGTTATCTATCAATGAAAAAATCAATATTCAACAACAACAACAACAATAAAAAAACATAAT
>JAHZMT010005326.1:0-14249 GCA_027743785.1 Sinhomidia bicolor
TACTCTCCCACCAAAAAAGTTTCTATTATTCTAGAGGACACCCTGCAATTTCATTGCATCCTTTCGAATTTAAACTTTGTTTTTTCTTGTAATTTATTTACTTTACAAAGGAAAGCAAAAAAATTGCATAAAACATGCATATTTTGTATGTATGCATGTATGAATGTGTATGTATGTGAAGTGTGTGGACGTAGGAGTAAACTTCTATGAGGTTTTTTAGAAATGCAAAATGCAGTATAATGTTTCATTCACGGACTTGCTGTACATTTTTCATTTTTTACAAAAAAGAGCCCATTCTTTTTTAATGGTTCTTTTACAACTTTGCTTTAATATAAATACATTGTGTATACTTGTGAGTGAGTATTTTTTTCACCTTCATCATCACCATATCCATACTTTTATTACTTATACTACTACCACTTCTCCAGCTTTTCTAATAAAATTATTTATGCAAGTAGCAAAACAGCAAAGAGCCAACTTTGCACTGCATTCTTCCATTCAAAAAGCTTTATTTTCCACTCTTCTGAATTAGTTATGAGAGAGGAAAAGCAGAGAGAGAGAGAGAGAAAGAAAGAGAGGACTCGTCCCATTTTCTATTTTATATACTCTCCAAGTCCCTCAAGTGCTCATACACAGAAAACTATAAAATGCACAAATTCTCCTCCATTCCATACGTACAAACTCTTCTCTCCCTTCTCTTTTCATAATCACCATCTTCTCTCTAGCCCTCTTTACATCTTCCTCTTTCTTACGTCTTCACCAGTAGTACTGCTTCTGCTGCTGAAAACATGGCTGTACAGAAGAAGAAGAAAAAAAAACAAATAAAATGAAGGAATGATAAAAAAACAGGTACATGGTCCACATGGATTCCATCTCTGTGTATTACTGCACTGTCCACACTGCTTTGCCTACTTTTTTTAACGTATAATAATATCCACACAAATATAAATAAAATCAACAGAACTTGTTTTTTTTTCAAAGGGATTTCATGCTTGTTCACTCGTAGAAAAAAAAATCTACAGAAACTAGCATCACCTACTCACAACAGTCAGCCTAGTTTTTTTCCTCTCTTTCCCAGACAAGAATCAAACTACTTGAGTAATATGTACAAATGTGGGCTACTACCTGTATACATATAGGTAGGTATATATGGATGTATGTAACTGGTTGAATGATTACAAGTAGAGCAATGCAAGACAAGCAAATATATATGTATGTATAAGACAAATCTACCTTTTCAAAGATGGCTTTTCTTCCTCTTCTCATATTATTTCTCTTTTCACCTTACCTGAAAACGAGCATCTGTTCTAGAAAAGCAAGTTCAATCTTCAAAATGTATACCTCTACATATAAATATTTTTTTGGGAAAAGAAAACTTCATTTTTTTTCCTTCTTCTCTATTTCTCTCTCTCTCTTTTCTATTCTTCTTGATCCTTTCTTAAAAACTACTTATGGTTGGCCAACCTTTTAACTTGAGAATCTCCCCGTGCTTTTCCGGGAATTTTTTTTATTATTGCCCAAAAAAAGAATTTTTTTGCACACACAGAAAAGAAGTTGGGTAGGATTGGATGCATGCGTGCATTTATACACATGTATGCACACACACACACACATACACACTCACACAAATCTTTTTTTTCTCTTCTTCTTCTTCTTCTTCTAGGGAACCCCACACATATACACACGTCAAGTGAAACTACTAATGAGTTTTCTCCGTATCTTGTTACTCTTTCCGGGAAACGCTTAATAAAAGCTGTACGATGTATGTATATCTGTGTGTGTGGATATAATACTATATATGCTTTGATATATTATGTTTTCTTCTTCATCTTCTTCTGGTGCAGCGGACCGACCAAAAGAAAAGAAGAAAAAAAAATCGTTTCCCCTTCTACTTCGTTTTCTTCGTCTTTTTCAACCTTGTAGTATGTACAAATTACCATTTCCCCGTCGTTTTCTTTCTTTCTCTCTCTCTCTCTCTCTCTTGCTCTGTCTGCCTTTTATGGTAACAGCTTAAAAAAAAGAGAAAAACGGCTGTGGTGGTTGCTGCTAGTGTGGTGGTCGTTGTTGCCGGTGATCCTTTCAAGTATTGTATATTGTAAATGTCTATATAATATATTCCATTTCTATCTCTCTCTCTCCACCACGTTCTCCTTTGGATTTTCGTCTTTTTTCTGCTGAAAGGGAAAGGAAGACGAAGAAGAAAAAAAGGAACCGAGAAGAAGAAAGATGAAAAACGGACTCTTTAATATTCTCTGTCGGTCCGGCAGTATACAACACCACTCCATGTTTCTCACTACTGTATACGACTCACTAACTAAAGTGCTCACTCGTTTGCTCGTTCGTTCAGTAATAATAAGTAATACTAGAAAAAACCAAACCAAACCACTTTTTATTATTTTTTTCTCCCAGTCTCGCTGCACTGCACCTTTTGCGCTCTCTTTCTCTCTCTCTCTCTCTCTCTCTCTTTCATTCTTTCTACCACATGTTATTACACACAAGGAGACAAGTGGGCTACTTTAAGAGTGCTTGCCTATTATGTACACATGCTCTTCTTATTACTGCACAGGAAATTCTAAATTGGTTTGAACGAGTGTGCATGTGTATTTTTCCTTCCGAGTAATTTAAGTAGTTCAGCCTTTTGTATCTTATCCTATGGAGAAGCACAAAGAATGAAAGGAGAATCATCTTTGTCCAATAACATTCACCTCCACCACCACTTCCACAAAGTCTTGCCGACTGACTCTGCCATTGGCAATTGACATGCATGAGATGATGTTTTAACGTAAAAGTATACATACATCGCATCCTTTCCATCAGTGCAGTTTGTTCAACCGTCGTATTTCTTATTGACCCATGTTCCACTGTAAAAAGGTGAGGTACACGGTGGAGATGTGGTAGTAATTGCCAAGTGGCCCATTATCATATTTTTTCTTCTTCCTTTTCTCCTTGGCAATATGTAATTTCTAACTTGAGCTGAGTGAGTAATGAAATGAAACTAATGGCAAGTTTACTTGCTGCTGTATACAAAAGCTGTAAACTGTATGTCATGCCATGTTGATCTTTACATTTTATACAGTTTAATCATTTTATTAGAATCGCTTGGAGGAGCAACTGAACAAAAACAAAAGTTATAAAAAAACAGACAATGTGCTGCAGCATAACAAGTTAGCTTTCCAAAATTGGCATGCTAAAGTCTCCTCGTAATTGAAATTTTCCTACTTCCAAAGTCAATTAATAGTGTCAAGCATACCTAGTCTACGACGGTACGGCAGACTTATTTATTTCCTTTTCTTTTTCTTACTAAATCCATAAGAGAAAATACAAATACACATAGATTATTTTCCTGCTTCCACTCAAGTGATACCTCTTGTGCATTCTATTTACTGCAGTAATAAAGCAATTGAAATCAAATCAGAAAACTTTTTTTCCTCTCTGGCACCACCGCTTCATCCGATTTTCACAAAGCCTATATCAGTAACAAAAAAATATAATAAAAAAAACTATCAATAATACCTAATATTTTACTTTGTGTCTTATCATGAAAGCAAAACTTAATGGAAAATGTGGCAGGCAGGGTAATCGGAAAACAAGAGAAAAAAAAACAAACTAAGCATGGCGAAAAAACACATCAAATAAAAAGTTTCTTTTTTTCCAACGAAAAGCACGACATATTGTTGTTGCTGCCTCTGCTACCATGCTACTAACATTAAAGCAGAAAAAAAGTATTCCCAGATTTTCGCCAATATTGTTAGGCTACTTGTAATACATTTTGTTGTTATCATTGTCATCATCACCATCGCCCTCCAATAGACTACATGTATGTATGTATACATATATACACAATTATATACATCCAATTTATTGCATTTATTTACTAAAAAAAGTAGCAATAAGTTTGTTCATTGCTTTCCAAATAGTAAAAAAGATAAAAAGAGTTGCTTTGTCTCTACAAAAAAATAACGTGCGCAATCATCAATTTTTATATACTCTTCATTCTAGTGTACAGCAAAAGAAACAAAGCGATCGTGTTTGCTGTTTGTGTGTCCTCATCTGATACTGTCGTGCCAAAACAAAACAAAAAAACAAAAGGAAAAAAAGTTTGTTGTTGGAGAGTTTATACTTCTTTTTTTTTATCGCTGTCTTTAGATATTGCATAAACGTCCAGTAGAACTCTCTTATTATTATTATCTTGTCTACTACCAAACGAAAAAATGATGATGATGATGATGATGACGAAGAAATCGGTTGTGATACTTTCACTTACATGTCATGTCATATGATATTATTGCTAAAGTCTGATGACAGTAAAAAGCAAACACGAATAAAGAAATGTTTGTGTAGTAGCATGACCATCTACTAAGAACAAGTTTTGTAACAAAATTAGTTTTTTTGTGTTTTTTGTGTTTGTGCTTGATAAGAAACAAAAGTAGAAGAATGGCTCAAGTCATGGCAAATATATACATATATATATATCTGGAGAAGCAGCATGATAAAAACAAGTTTGTTTTCAATTGGTAAAAAAACAAAAGAGGAAAGCAAAGGTGAAAAACTTTTTTTTGCGTTTACCCTCTTTCTTATAACAACCATTCTTTTTCTGGGTTTGTTTAAGTGGATATATTGATTTTTTGTGTATTCCGCAAAAGAAAATAAAAAGAAAGTTGTTCAAGTGGTCAGCAAACAAGTCAAGTCAAGTGAAGAAGAACTCTTTACTTAACTCTTTTATTACAAAACAGCGGTGGATGTTTTTTGGCATGTTTATACACGTGTTGCGGTACATGCATTTTTGTGCGTGTGGATTTAATATAGAAGTATTTGGCTGCCCAAGGAAAAAAGCAGGAGGAGTTTGTAAGGTGATGAGGATAACGCAACAAGCTTTTTGCTTCTCATCCTTTTTGATAAGCAAAGGCCTTCATGTTTAATAAACTGAGTGAGAGTAGTAGTGGTAGTGGTTGGCGAGTCAAAAGGGTATTTTTAGAGACTTGGTTGTCTTGCGAAAATGTCATTTTAAAAATTTAAATGTTGGAATAAAAATAGTCATTTAATTTTGAGTTGGTGTTACGACGACAAAAAGTCAGTTATAACAGAGCAGTTTTTGCAATATGTACCTGGTCGAATATAAAGTGGTCATTGATGATGATGATGATGAAGAAGCGGGTAGCTGTCAAATTGTGAGCACAAGGTGAACTGTCGTAAAATTTTACTATTTTGGTCTCCTGTTCTTTTCAGTTCATTCATATGTAATAAGACATAACTACGTCGCGTTATCATTTGACGTCAAAAGGCTCTTCCACTTCATTCTTCTTTTCACCGCCGCAATTAATTATACTTGCATAAACGCGCATTTGCATGGATAAAAAAATTATAAGAAAGCGAAAAGAGAAAAAAATGTACCTTGTAATTTCTCTCTTCTCATCATACCATCCCGCCGTTTACCAACAGACCGACTCGTTAGTTCCTTAATTCAGCAGCACCACTTTCACCCAAACTTGCAATTATCGTGATGACATTCTTTATTTTTAGTTCTTTTTTCATCAAAAAAATAATTGACTGCTGTGCATGAAGAAAGAGAAAATTGAGTACAAGACAAACTTGGAAATTCCACTACCACCACCACTACCACCTCCTCCTCCTCCTTTTCTCATGTTGAACAACTTGTTCTCTTGTAACTACTTATTTATTGCGCAACTTTCTTATATATCTTTTTTGCTAAAAAAAACTTTCAGTCTAAAAGTATTAAGGTGCGTGAGCTAGAACAACTGTATTTTTTGTTTCTTCTTAGCTACAATGTGTTTAGTGAGCTGAACGAGACTAGGTTTATTATTCATTTTAGTCGCCAGTCAAAGAGTCATTGAAACTCTTGTGCAAAACAACATTTTAATCCTGCTCGTGATGATGACGTGCAGAAAAACACCCACTCTTTTTTTTCTTTTTCTTTTCGCTCTCTCTCTCTCTCTCTCTTTGCTTTCTATAGAAAAAACCAAGCATTTTCAACCATAATGCATTCATGGGTACGCTTTTTCCACATTTTGTATGTACATAAATTAAGAAAGTAAGGGCAATGCTACCACTCACAGAAAATACACCGGCCTTCCACTTGACTCTGGTTGACTCAATAGCAAAAATAAATAAATAATATTACAAAAAATATATATATATTCGCTAAACATCATTAACTCCGCAGCAGGCGAGTTATAATATAATGAAATTAATTCATTGTTTCATCTTACCTAACAACGTGCATTGAAGCTTTTGGTGCTGCTGCTGTTATTATTTCAACTACTCAAGTTGAAATAGGGTTTGCTGGGCTGGAAGCAATACAATGTACACTGTAGCACAACCTCTCTTTCTCTATTATTTGCATTGTGGGAGTTGATTTGTTAGCTTAAGGTTGGCATGACGGTGGTGGTGGCTAGATAATTTAATGCTGCTGAGACTCTAAAACCTATTTGGAGTATTCAAATAAAATCGGCTTCATCATTATCATCATCATCATCATTCTTGCTTCAGTGGTAAGGAGGAAAAGTGGTGGTGTATCTGATAGTGAAAATGGCACAATGCGTGCGTGTAGCATGAACTTTGTTGGTTCACCTCCTCTTCCTCCTCTGTCGTCTCCTCCTCTACACTTGAGCATATCAAATATTCTTTTCTATCCTGTCTTTTGTGATGCCATGCATACTTTGTTTATTTACGCTGCAAAGTTATGTTTCCATGTTCACAAATGTGTGCTTTAGTACTACACAGGCTGGTTGCTGCAGATTGAGAAGCATGTCTACTCATCGTATTGTTTGCAATTATTTATAGAGAACTCAAGTATGTATGCAGAGAGCACGGTTACAAGTTACAACTGCAACATCACATAAATTTTTATGTGTGTGTGTATTTATATGCCTTGTTGTATGTTTAGGAAACAGGTAAACTAAGCTTGCGTAAGAAGGAATATAGTGAAAGTTGATCAGTGCATTTAATAATGTGCATGGATTAATTCATGCAAGTACCAAGTGCTTTTGATTTTCACGGTCGTTGTACGATGACTCGGTGATGACGATGAGTTCCTGGGGTGAAGTGAATGAAAGTCATTGAGTAAATAACAAAAGTTTGATTTACCTACACAGTTTTGCTTTCTTATTCCGCACAGCACTATTATTACTACGTCATATTAATCCATCGAGGAGATGTGAACTCTTGTGAAAACAGAGATCTTGTGCGGTTTCAACTTCCGCTTGGAAAATTTTCCGGATTTTTGAATAGCTCTCCATTAGTTTCTATTAGCAATTGCCTGTACACTTGATGGCTTCCGCTGTTTAAAGCAATTTCTCACCATCACCGGTCTTTGAGGAAACCAGTGTTTATCAAGAAGAGTAATAAAAATGTGTAAAATAAGTAAATACTTTTGTAAACGCTAGACATGTCACACATGTCTCTCTTCCTCTCTCTGTGTTGATTATATATACCCACTTGTGAGCAAAGGAGCCCTAACAACCGCCTGAAATTTCTCGTGCAGCAGCAACTCTTTCACGCTCTCATTTCCCCTGGCATTTTGTTGGTTTTGATAAGGTTATTACGATTTTCACGACCACCGTCTCAGTGGGAGCACTACACCTCATTTCACATATTGTGGTTTTCTTCTTTTCTCCCTCCTCAATGGCCACCATCTCCACCAGTCAAAAAGTGCTCGTTGTGGTAATATTATTCAGTCATCATAATAATATGCTCATGTGCCTAACAAAACCAACGTCTAAATTCAACCAGCTTCTCAGACCAAACACTACGCGGTTTTTTAACGTGGATTGAGAGAAATGACTTTAGAAAAGTTGAAGTGGTCGTCGCCACAGTGCAGTGTAGTATACTCCACTCCACCCCTCAAATTTGCCTTAGCAGCTTTTAGTAAAAAAAAATATATATCTATACCTATAATCACTTGACGAGTGAGCGACCTCAGTCTAATTTTTAATTGCTCCTTCCTCTCACTCACAATAATCAGCAGAATAAGTAATAACCATTAAAATAATGAGTGACTTGGCTAGCTCTGAATTGGTTTGTTTCAGTTTACACTCAAAAAGCAAACATTTTATGAAAATATTAACAACAACGTCAGCTCTTTTCCCCCTATTTTTTTACTAAGTACTTTGTCAAATTCTGATAGTGCATGCCTAAGTATTAAAACTCTTGAAGGTGACACTGGAAACGAAACGGAACCGAGCGCGCGAGCACCTTGTTTCTTGGTCATAAAAATCACAAAATAACGTTAAGTACAAGCATGTGTTTTTCGTTGGGTGTTGTGTGACTGTAGCATTTTCATGGAGTACGATACAGCACGTCATGCTGTGGGCAGCATGACCCCCACTGTTTTTCACATGCTCCCTTCGTAGTCTTTTTTTTTGTAGAACACCAGCAACAAACACAAGAACTATGGAGCAAGCAGCAGCAGCAGCAACTTGTAAATTTTTTCTTTACACGCATGATTGATAATAACAAGACGAATAACAATAACAGCGACCAAGAGAGTATAACATGAAAATTAAGTAGGAAGCACTCTCATTTCTCTGCCAAGTTGGATTATCACGTGCATAAATAATTTCAGATTAGCAGATATTCTCGTCGTCGTGTGGTGTTGTATTTACTTTTACTTACATGCCTTTTAGCTTGGCCTTTCATTATGTTTATTTTACCATTTTTTCTCTAATCTTTTCCATGCAAAATTTACTGGAAACGGCAGAGCTTGCGTTGTATTGTATACTCTGGCGGAACACTTTTCAGTGTGAAAATGTATTGTTTGTTTTTAGGCAAAAAAGAAAATGAATAATAATAATGAGCATAGGTGTAATAATATGCACCCTTTTGCCAAGCAAAAAAGAAAACAAAGTAAAATCGAGACACACACACACATACACAAAGGCGTTAAGCTTTTAGGTGTAATCGTGAAAATGCAGGTAGTGAGGAAGAAAGGTTTCTTGGAGGGAAGAAAGGTACATACCTATTCCTACCAACAGTATCGTTTGCTTGCTGATTCTTTCTTTTCTCTTGTTCTACTCTCCTATCGTGGCCTGGTGGCGGCTGGCGCATTTCCATTTTCTCGTGTTCAGTCAGTCGGCTACACATACATACATACACACAAAAACAAACAAAAGAAATATTGTAAAGGAGAGAGGGAGAGAAAGTCTTAATGAAGCAATAAGAATAAGTAATGCAGAGTATTTTGCTCGCAAATACAAACATGTATACATGCATTGAGTAGGCAATGCTACAATGTACAAATGTACATCATTCATGTCGCATGATTTATCTAAAATGTATAATATATTATGCGTCCACTGTCAAGTGCATTTGCAAATAAGTAAACCACATCGTCATCATCATGTTTTACTGCAGCAGTAGCAGCAGCAGTCTTGGTGCTGGTGATGGTGGTTGTATTTAAGTTGTAAACATCAGCATGCTCCATGCCATCATCATCATCAGTTCAAAGTAATAAGTCAATGATGACGGTGACGGTGGTGGTGGAAGGCATAAACAAATAAATAGGAATGATTAAAACAAGAGAAAAAGGTGACGAGCAGGCTTTGTTGGGTGACGGTATCAGCAGAGTACATGGAGAGAGAGAGAGACAGAGAACACAGGAGAATGTTTGCATTTGTGCCACTTGTACTTATCATTGTTGCTGCTGGAAAAAAAGAGAAAAGAAGCTATGCTGAAAAGGTTGTACGTGCCAGTCAACGCATTGTAAATATACACAATCAACTCTTCCGCCATCACCACTACAACTCTTTACCTTCTTCTCTTGTCTTGCTTCACCTCTCCACTCTGTGCATTTTTTTACAATGGGGAAAAAGAGAAACAAACAAGGAAAACGAGAGAAGAAATAGAAGAAGTGGTGGTATTACGGTGTAGTATTTAGATACGTATTGTTATAATACTACTGTATGGCAAAATAGGTCGGCAAAGTTCATTGAACAGGAAATGTTGAGACAGACTAATAATCATCATCATAATTCTCTGTAGTAGTAGCAGCAGCAGCAGCGTTTGCTTGAGCCTCCTCACCGTATTATTATTATTATTGTTTGATAGTGGCAGGGAGCTTTAAGTTGTTGTAGTAGTACTAGTAATAGCAGTTGTAGAGGTGAAAGCAGCAACACAGCAGTAGAAACAAACCAGCAACCACAGTCACTAAAAAACATGCACTCAGCTGGAATAAAGCGCTATGGTAGAAAAGCTCAGTCAGTCAGCATGGTATACACAATCCAATCACCAGTGGTAGTGGTTGAAGTAAAAGTAGCGAGCAAGCGAGTGCGATGTGCTGGTAGTCATCAGAAGAAGAACAGAGGTGAAAGATGTAATTGTATTTATTAGTACGAGACATGCATACATACTTACAACATGCACAAAAAAAGGAGAATGCACGGTGGACGCTATAATATACTGATCGCTGTGCTGTGCTGCTGCTACGTAAAACAGCAACAAAGTAACAGCATGGTTGTTGCAGCTGTGGTAATGGAGGTGGTGGTGATTGTGATGTTTTTGCTAAATATTGAGCCAATACTCATACTCGTGACTGCTGCTGTTGAGCGGAAAATAAAAAACAATTATAATAATAATATGGGATTTTAGTCTGGAGCACAGCACCAGCAGTTGATTATTCTGAGCTTTTGACTTGACCAATGCAAAACATGGTAATGTAAGCTAGAGATTAAAAGTTCAAGCGAACTGAACCTATGTTGACCTAATGAAAGCTGGGGAGAGTAGGCATGCATGAGCAAACCTTTCTCTGGATGCATGGCTAATACGTACAGTTTGTCTGCGAAAATGAGATTTCACTGGTGTGGTGTGTGTGTGTGTGCGCTGGAGGATAAGGAACAACAGCGATATTGAATATAAATATGTGCTGTAATACAATACATAGAAGAGTAAATAGAGCTACAATAGTAATAGTAATAATAAGCGAGCTTAGTCATTTGCAACAATGTTTACAGCACACAGAGGAAAATATGCATGAAATCACTTTGGTATGTTGATCAGCTCTGCTGAGGTTGTTGTTTGTAGAGTATGTATCTATGTAGCGTGATGTAATCCCCAGAAAACTATTGATGTGGTGTTGGTCGGTTGGTTTGGTTGGTTTACGCCGTCAAATAGAATGCTTTTTGTATATGCTCTATGCTGCTATGTAAGATATTTTTCAAGTGCATCTACCACCACCGCCAACTACATAATAAATAATAATAGTTTATATGTGACCGTGTGTGACTTTCTCAACAAAACGGAAATTTAGGTGGGATTTGGAATCCCATTGTATAAATAATATGCACCTAACGACTACACTATGTCATGCAGGCAGGTTTGTAGTAGGTAAGCCACGTAGACACACTCGCTTTCTTGGTATTTGTCGTTCGCCAGGGTCGTCCTCGTGTGTGTTTTTGTATTATGATTATTATTTCATGTCTTATCAGATTTTTTCTCTTGTGCTCTTGGCTCAGACTGGAGCAGGACGACGACGACGACGACGTGCTCAAAAGTAATATTATTCTTGTTATGCTTAACCGCACATATACTGACTAGAAACGAAGACGGAAAAGACGAACAAGTGCTTATTTGAGAGAAAAGTCACGTTCTGACAACTTACGTACGTACGTAGTACATCATTCACTACGCTGACTTTTCAATGTACGTTTGCGCCAACTTTCCTACTAACATCACCGCTGGAAAAAAATTATCTCGTTCTTCTTTACTTCTACACACTACTACTCTCTTTCTCTATTTCCGCCACTTTTACTCCGTGTGGTTCACTCACCATAACATTCACTACAACGAACCTTTTGATTCACGGCTCATTTGAAAGAAAAAATATATAAACCAACCAGCCTACCTTACCATTTCCTATTCCTTTTACTCATCCAATTCGGATTTTTTTTCCTAAAAAAAGGTACACGTAGCAAGAAGAGCATCTTTATCTAGGGACAAGATGCCCAGCACACTAGATACTTACGTTTAAAGAACTCTATGTGCTAAACACACATACATATATTTTCCATCGGACCAACAGAGCGAATAATTTTCCAACTTTAAAATACGTCATGCCTTTGCACCATACCACCACCACCACAGCCACCATCATCATACACAGCAGCACAGAATCTTTTTTCATGGCAAGATAAATTTGTATTGTTCATCCTTTCCTTCGGTGGTGGTGCTTAAAATGGAGGCAGCATGGTGGTGGTATGACCAAAGAGAAAGAGAGGGAGAGAGAGCTGCTAGTACAGCATTGCAAAAAAAATTGCATGACCCTTTACATTGCTTTCATCGTCGTCCTCGTCGTCGTTTTAAGCTAACTGACCTCTTTGAGTTGTATATCAACTCATTTATTATTTATGCGCATTTTTTCCCTCCCTGCTAAACTTGTATACACACAACAACAACAAAAGTCCCGCATCCACTCACTCACTCACTTGCTGCTACTCACTGCAGCAGCAAGTACCAGCAATAACAGGAGTTAAGGTTTTTTCCCCGAAAAAAAAACTTGTAAATTTGACTAGAAAACAAGTATGAAGTCAGGGAAAACTGTAGTTTCATCAGCAGTGCCATATTATTCGTAAGGAGAAAAGAAAAGTGGAAGATTGCATAATGCTAGCACAGTGTAGTAGTAGTACATTGTGTGCGTGCGTGTACAAGTATATTATGTAATAAAAAGTACGTATAAGATTGTATATTACCTAATGCCATACGGGTAGTACTTGTAGGGACAGCGTGTTGTAAGTTTATTTCGAGAAAGTTGCCTATAAATATTACAACCGCCTTTCTTCCTATCTGCTACTACTCACCTTTCTTTTTTTATTCCTTTCTCTTTTTTCCCTGTGTCGCTTTCCCTTTTAAAAGTAATCTGTTCAAAAAAAGGAAACAGTTGTTACAAAAGCAGAGAATACGAAAGGAGGCTGATCACAACGTAAATTCGAGAGGAGGACGACGATGGAAATGAACGTTTTACAGTTCACATGTGAGGAAATTGATAAAGACTGGTTGTCTGGAAGAAAGAGAGAGAGGAAAGGGTCGTATTATTGTATATTGTGTTCTCCAACAAGTCTATAATAATTTACGTACGTACAAACCCATACCGTCAAAGTTGTGTGTCTGTATGAATTTCCTTGTCTATCCATGTTTATCTCCTGTTCTCTAATTTACATAAGAGGAAAGGAAACGGAGACGGAAGAAAAAAAGTCATTTTAAAGGAAATGGATTGTGGAGCATTCCACTACAACCTCTCTTGTTATTGTTATTATTATATACTAACCTAAAAAATTCTTTTCCCTGGTTTAGGGAAAATGGACAAAAAATTTTCCTTTCATATGCTTAACTCTATGTGAAAAATTTGGACAATTTGTTCACCATAAACTTGGAAAAATTTTTGCCAGGGTGAACAAATTTGAGATCAGTAACAAGCAGTTAAAATTTCACATGGTAGAATTTACGAAAAATATGTTTATGGCGATACCTTATCAGAAGGAACAGTTATACGTTGGAGTTTACTAACCACTTGCATTTTTTTGAATTTTACACCAATATTTTGAGAACATGATAACTTGACTAAAACAACAATAGGTCAACTTGTGATCCCTGGCCTGCAAAGTCAAGTGAAATTCAGGATCTCATACAACCAAACTAATGTTGACCGACCCCAGCCTTTGCTCAAACTGGTTATTATTATTATTCAGAGTTCTCTTTCCGTTTTGCCAGGTTTGTCCATTTAAATTTCTTTTCTCTTATTTCTCTATACTTCCATTTGCCATTTACCTTCTGTCGTCATCTTCTACCGACTGACATCATCCTGCTCTTTGCATCAAGCCAAATGGAAAGTGAAACGAGAAAAGCAACAATATCCATTATGTAAAATAAAAATAAAATAAAAACAGCATACACACAAACACACAAGAGCATAACGAGCTGAAATCTCTCCAAGGAAGCTTAAAAGCACGTCAACAAGGAATACATGCAAGTCATTCTTTAAAATGTGCCATTCATGCAAAAAGGTATAGGGGTATATTCCAAAAAGAAAACGAAATTTAGCTTTTTAAAACAACGGAAATAAAAAAATACACACACAGGTAAACTTATTTTTCTGTCGAAAAGTCCAGCAAACTAGCAATTTTGAGAGAAAGGGAAAAAACAAAGCAGCAAAAACAATTGGATAATCTAGGATACCATCAGCCTCGTTGTTTCAATGCAATATCATGCTCATTCAGTCAAATCTCATATTATATTGAAAAAAC
>JAHZMT010005327.1:0-13045 GCA_027743785.1 Sinhomidia bicolor
GAAAAAAGTACGTAGCAATAATAATAATAAAAAACAGGTCCTATCCTCAACCCATCCACATCACATCCCCATCATCAGAGAAGGACTGGCTGGCAAGAAAGAAGAGTAGCAACATAACTGAAATTTTTTTCCTTCTTTCTTTTTTCCATCTTCTTCGAAGACCAAGAATTTTTTGACGATCTTCTTGTCTTCTCTCTCATTCTCAACAAGATGAATGTTATGATCATTTTGCTGTTATTGTACATTCCTGGTTTTTTAAAGGAACCCTTTCCTTCATCATCATCATCATTGGTCGTCATTTGGTAAATTTTCTACTTTGTTTGTGGTGGGTTTTTTGTTTGCTACTTGGGCACATTACATTAGATTTTGTTTTATCATTACATAATGTTATTAGCTTAAACATTAATGTTCTCTGCATTTACTTGCTGTAGAAGACCGTTGGAGATAGAGTGAAGTTCAGGTTTTGAGTATAGAGAAAATTCTCAACCGAAAAATGAGTGGTGAAGAGCTGGAAACGAAAACGAATTAAAAAATGCCTTAAGGGCCTATTCCCATCTTGAGTTGCTCTCTGTATTTCTATGTAGTACATGATATTCCCTCAAGGTATGATATCATCAGCATCATCTTTCATTTTTTCTCTCCGTTGGTTGGCCTTTAAATACTTTGATTCTAAAGTTTAGAAACGAGAATAAAAAAACAGGTGAATTTACTTGTTCATATGAATAGTTATACAGACGAAAAAGAAAGTTAAAGGATTATCTAGAGACGTGGGATTAAAATGGTCATGATGATGATGATGAGATCATGTCTGCTAGCAGTAGGTAATAATACAGCTGAAATTATCGTTTAAAATTACTATTATCATTTTAGCATTGATACGTATTACGTACTCACATGCATTCCGTTTGCATAGATTTATATATTAATACGGGGTGGTTATGTTTTTAACGAGAAATTTGGAGAGGAAAAAAAGCTTTTCTTGAAGCTGATTACGTACTATAAGCTGGTCTGACTTGAAAAGTAATTTTTTCTGTGGAACAACAATGAACTTCAGTAGAAGAAAAAGTGAGTCAGTTTGAGAATTCGAGATCGACAAACATAATTCTGTCCAATTCAGTTCTCGTCTTTTTTCGACTTTGTTGGCATCATGCTGTTTCCTAATTCCATGAGGTCTTGTCCATGATGTTCGTTTTTACATTCATGAAAAAATAATGCACAAAGTGCAGCTGATGCAAATAATGAATAAAAAAAACTATTCAAAGAATTTTTTCAATGTGCAGGCAGGCAGATGCGACTAATGTCGGTTGATAAGATTGTCGCATATATACCAAAATAAAATGTAATTTGATACATGAGCTGAGCTGAGCTTAACCTTTTGAAATTTTGAAATATTTTGTACTACAATGTTATTTTTAAGACTAAACTAGTTAAGTAGTAAATAAACTCATACCAAAATCTTTTGCCATTTTTTCTACAAATAAAAATAGAGCCAACACTCTAGTCATGACCAACAAGGCATGGACTAGAGCATTGACTCTGTGTACAATGTATGTGCTCTTGTTCAAAATATCAATTTTAGAGCGTCGAATCATAACATATTATTTTTTTTCGCATGAAGCTCATTTTGGGTTTGACTACATAATTATTGTATTGTAGCCACCAATAATAGTGTAAAGAGAATGAATGAGTCATTTATCGTAACACCACAAACAATAAGACTTCCAGAATATTTTTATGGAATTGCATCGTTTATTCTACGAAAAAAGTAAATACACAGCCAGTATGCAGAAATTTGGTAGAACGCATGTAATGCAATGCAGCCATATAGTCGTAGTGTAGTCCATCGTTTCTTGGTTGATGATCATGATAATCTTTGCGATGTGGTGGGGTTGTGACCAGTTGTGAGTCGACAAAATTTACGAATAGTTGTGACATGACGAGCATGAAATGGAGCCGAAAAGGTATTGAAATTTGAAATATTTAAGTAAAGTGCTGAGTTGATTGTAACAACAAAAGCCCAGATAGAGGTACACACACACACATTATGATTTATTTTCGAGTGACAATACTGACAGTTGAGATACCTTTCTTTCGCTATGGACGTTTTACGTTGGAATTTATTTCAAAAGAAACAAAATCGTTTGGGCAGACACAGCCGGCAGGTGTGATATGAGTACTGAATAGGGATGTAATACGTAGGTACATATTTTAAAAAACGCACAAATTTTTAGGTACGTATGTACATGAATTTAGTTACAAAAAACGTGTACTCATAATTCATTTATTCATTCCACCAGTCAGACTATCAGCTTTATCATCCCTTACCTTTCATGAGTCATCCAGTTTTCAGATCTGATAAATATTAATAATAAAAGTTAATTTTTTAAAGCAACGCTATTTTCATCTTGCGTCTTTACTACACTGGTGGCAAATTTTTGTTTATCAGAATTTATTTCACATCCTCTCTTTCACGAGACGAGCAAGATTGATTACAAAATTCTGAAAGTATTCATTAGAAAACCCACACACAATCATAATAAACGCATTGTTATCTTTCATTTCAAAATTTCAGGCTTCATTTGTTCCTATACTTTACATAACTTGCTCACATAAAAATTGTCTATACCGACTGACTCCAGTTTTCTTTTCGCTCTAAAAAAAACTATTGCAATAATGATAATAATAATAGGAGTATAAAAATAATAAAAATATGCCATAATTTTTACTGTTTTACCTACCACCATTGCTGCTATTTTTTACTTTCAGTAAAAAAATTCAAAGACAACCACTTATACATTTTTTATTGTGAACTCTATCTTATCAGAATCTTCATTTTTTCTTTTGGAATAACGTAAATAATTATAAGTCAGCATCCTTTTTTCTATACAGGTGTGTGCAACATGTATATCAACCGATAATTCCATTTACTCGTCAAGTCAGCCAAGCCAACAGCTCAGTATTGCATAAGCAAGCAAGGTTATTAAAAAAGTTTTTAGAACTGAGCCTTTATCCCATTCCATCCCGTCACCATCATTATTATAAGCCTTTTTATGTCGTTTTCCCGTGAATTACTTATCCAATAATTTTATCTATCCTCCCTAATTATTTCTCGCCTTCCCTCCCATATTCTAACGAAACAGACAACCAAGAAGGACGTCAAATCACGGTCATCATCACATATATATTTATATGCGCTTCTCGTGTAGTGCATTGTTGAAAGATACATACTTAAAAATGATTTTTGTTTTTCTTTGTTGAATAATGAATGATGTTCTTGGTTGGTAAAGTGTTACTTTTTAAAAGCTTTCTTCACGCCGCTACCTACCCACCACTATGAACACATTTTCCAAGCGCATTATACACTTTGTGCATTTCATTTACCGTGCCTGCTGGCTTGTTTAAAAATATATTTTTCCACAGGCACAATCATATAGTAATAATAATAACAACAAAAACAGCAATCACAGTCATAAAAATAACTATATTCTACTCCCAAACTTTTGATATATTCTGCCCTCCTATATATGTATATAATTATTAGTAGTTCTTTCTCGTCTGCTGAAAATGCTTTTTAAATATTCATTTTTCCCCTTGATGCTTTATTTGATAGATGTACAGCACTCCTTGTTCGTACAATATAATAGATATGTATGCTGTCCATCATGTATGCAACTTTGTCCGTATATCAAGGCGTCAATATTATCGCCAGAGGTGAAAATGCAAGACAGTAGTTGCCTATACTTTTCATTTCTGGTAAGTGGTAAGTACATATGTACGTATGTATATAGCTTGTAAAAATTGATAAGCAATAAAATAATAATATAGCTTAGCTGACCGTATGATGATGATGATGATATGACGCTTTGTTGTTTGTGCTAAGGCTTCCTTCCTCTGATAAAAATGTACCCAATATACTAAAAGCCAACTATTGAAAAGTTGGAAATTCCGCATTACTCTGACTTGTGTTGGGTAAGCCACTAATGACTATTCTATACCTACATTGTTGAGAATTCTAAAACAATATCTCAATATCATTTTCTCAAAATATATAGCGTGCCTACATAATAATAATAAGCATTGTCACTAACTGCATATAAGAGCATTTCAACTCTGCACATTCTCTATATATTCCATCCATCTCTCAACAAGGTGTTTTACTACTTTTCTCCGATAAGTTAAAAAAGCAGTAATTTTACAATTTGAGTGACTCTTTTTCTTATACTTGCTTACTCATGGATGACTGAAGTGGTCAACAAGGTTTTTTTTCTCTCTCTCTCCATTTAGCAGTCTGCTAATGTAACTTGTTATCTGTTGTACTCTACAAAAAAACTGACAACACTCCGTAAATATCAGTAGTCTCATCGTCTGGTCTTCTCTTCAACACAAGAAGTTGTAAAAAGTCACACTTTTTTATGATTCATAGCGTCCTCAACAAACAGATCGGATTGCTGTTGTGTTATTATATGGTGATGACTCAAAAGTGCAATGCATTGTTGCAGGCTTTTTTTTGTTGATATGTAACTTTTAGCTTTAAATAGTGGATTTTGTTAGTAGTTATTTGATGCGCGTCTTGCTATATACTTTTTTATATTTAAGTAGTACCTACGCATGTCATATCATATTTTGGTATCTTATTTTTTTACAACCGGTAAATAAAGAGATTGGTTTTGTTAATGGAGGTGGCAGTATGCACACTTGTGCTGATGATGGTGCTGTTGATGCCCTGCCGCTAATCAGCTACTTCCATTTTATCCTCACGTGGCTCCTTTCGTTACAAAATAAAAGTTTTCCTGTTTTCTGCTCTTTGAGTACAAGCCCATCGTCATAAAAAAATATAAGTATTTTTTTTCTCTCAACCATTTTCCAATACACTCATCATCTCTTAACAGCTTCTGTTTGCTTGAGAAAGGAAGCAGTAATACGATGTGTGATGCTTTTACTTTTCTTTTTTGTTTGATTAAGTCTTTATGAGCTTTACTTGGTACGCGTATTAGACATGCGTTTTTTTGATGATTGTTAAAAGTGAAAAGGATCTGTTCAGCTCGACTTGAATTCAAATCCGAGTTTCTAAATAAAACAAAATGCATGCAAGCATTGTATAGAAACAAATAGATCAAACGGATACTATTGTGCACGTTATGAACAAGAAATATTTTCAACGCTTGTTTTGCCAAGAATGCATGCTTTAACAATGACAACTGGCAGGACATTATTATTTCAATACAAACACTCATACAATTTGATTGAAAATTCTTCCTTTCGGAATGTCATGCTTCTCAAAATATTTTTCCAAGTCATAAATATAATCTAGCTAGAAGAAACGAAAAGAATTTTTCAAATCCCAATGCAATTTGCAATAATAACAAAAAATGTGAGTAATATGATAAGCAAGAATCTGTGCCCCATATTTTACGCCATTATCGTCAACCCTATCACGATCATTCATTTTTATCATTTTGTTTAGCTTCCATTTCGCCAAAGTTAAGTAGAAAACATTAGACTTCCATCATCATCGTCATCATCAAAGGTACAAGAGTTACGAAGAAGAAATTGTTTGTATAGAAAAATCGAGAAACCTGAGAAGATATCAATAATTACTATTTACTATGTAAAGAGTATATGTTTGTCTACTGCCTGCATAACGCAAACCCACATATATAGCATACTTATTGGCCATAAAAACCGGTGTTTTGTGCTGATAAGTCAAAGACAAGTAGTTAAAAGTACAAAAGTAGGTAGGCAGTCAACAGCATCCCCATCACCATCGTTCACACTTTAGCAATAAAAACGTGTACGATAATGGCAGTGATATTTGCTAATGCACCATGTGAAGATTATAATACTGAATATTATGTCACATTTAAAATAACACGCAGTTGCATGCATAAAATATTTCTTCTCCTTGCTTGCATAATGAAGAGCCGTACTGAACACGAATCAGTACACACACACACAGCTTTTGTCTACTTTGTTTTTCTACGTGTACATGTATTTACACTTCCTTTGCAACGGATTGACTGACTACTGCTGTATACACTGACGAAGAAAAAACTTTAATACTTGAAGTCCTGCCGTGTAAAGCACACATTGTAACTTTCCATAAAAATAAGATTTAGGAGCCCTTTCACCATTAATCATCTTAAAAACTCTGAATATTTTTATAGGTATTTTTTACGACTCTTTACATCGCACATCTGCACATTTTAAAATAAACTCTGCTATTTATTGTGATAGACCAGTAAGCAACAATAGTAGGTATACATAATGTTATGAATTCTTCTTTCTTCTTTTGTTTCACTTCTCTCATCTCGCGCTTTAACATTGCATTACATTTTATTATTGCGGTTATGCTAATGACATCATCAAAAAAATATTGTATAATGTGCCTTCCCCACAGCAGCAGCCGCAACGCGCGGCTTAAGAAGCCCCTGTAGATTTTATAATCACAATAAAAAAGATTTTGCCGTAAAATATTTATATAATATTTATGCAAGCCTACAACATACTTTTAACTTTGCTCATTTACTATTTCAATGGTGTTGTAAAGGCTTAACCTTTTGAACCTGATTGCACTCTATTGCTTGTGTAAAACAAAAGACATTTTAATGTGCTTGTTGTATAATGTTCTGGCTAGAATAAGAAGTATTTTTTAATAATATGTACTTATTTTAAAGTAAGCAAAAGGATTACTTTGAGAAGAGATTTATGTTTTAATGTACCTTCTTGTTAGGTTACGTAAATAACATAATAATGAACTTGTTGCTACAATGTACTCTGAACTTTTCTCTGACAATGGTGAGCTCAGAGATGCGTACAATACAATACAACACCAACAACAGCATGTGATCGTTAATGGAGAAAATATTTTTTTTAAATTTTCTTTAACTCAACATACAAAATGGAAATACCAGACAACTGCGCCAATCTGTTTGACGAGAAATTTTTAAACAGAAAAGACAAGCTGGAAACTGGAAAATGTTTTTCTGTACTTTATGAACCTGGAGTGCGTAAGCATCTATATAAGGTTAGTAGGTTTACAAAAACACGTAAAAAACACAATTAAAATTTTCAGCCACGTAATAATTATAATAAAATAGTTTTTATTTTTCGCTGTGGAATGTTCTTTCACTACTCTACACGTAATGTCACAATTATAAGCACGCATAACATCTTTGTCAAAGTCAAAGCTGAAGAGGAACAAGACGTTCACGAAGATGGTTTGGTTGGACAGTCCAAATCTCCAGAGAGTAATGAAATACATAACCCTTTCCCCTTCTTATATAACCCATGTGTGTGTGGTTTACTAAGCAAGCATGTCTTTTTTTCCGATTAGGAACAACTTTAGAAGAACATTAATTATGGTAATAATAATCATTGTAATAACTCTATACGGAATACATTTATGACCGTACTATATTGCCCAAATTTTGAGAAGGCAAGATCAAGGGAAAAGCTGCCCTTGATCTTAAAATTCTTTTACAATGACCGTAACAGTGAACAAAGTCAAAGGGTCAGCACAACAAAAATATCAAAGATGACAGCGTATTTACGTTCATTGACCGATGACTCACTATATGTTCATTTTTTTAAACATTCAGTTTATTACACAGAATATTTTTGTGATAGTACACACAAGTTGATGTAAGGACATATTGGCAACAATATAACAATTAAACATTTTGTGCTACCTAACCTAACAACAACATGCCGTCTTTTTCCATCTACCTATTGTAGGTATTTGTTCACCACGTACTATTTACCACTGCATATTACCTACATTACATAATAATGGGAATGTTTACTACTTACATGTTATATATTTATAAGAAACGGGTAGTTTAGTATTTTGAACAGGGTCTGTAAAAATTTGTGTCTTGTATTTATTTTATCGATAAATTTTACAAACCAGTGGTCTTGGCTTATTTTATTACCACCGCTACTATTTACTGACTTGGCTAATGGGTTTCCCTCATTTTAATATTATTGCCAGTTCAAATATTTTTTTCGCATTATTGTTTTAAAAAAGAAAACCGGGCAGCGTAAATTTTTATATCTCATCTTAATGGGAACCCATTGAACACGACATTAATTAGAAAGTATGCGGATAGCAGCATGACACGACATGGCACACTAAAACCTTTACCGGTGACTTTTTTGAAATTATATGAATCTCTATCAATATTTTTTACGTTGTGCTCCAAACGCACATTGTACCAAAATACAGGTAAACGAAGCATTTGAGTTGTGGTAGAGTTGGTCATGTAATTTCAGCGTCATCAAAACACAATAAGTTTGTACATACATACAATGCGTCTTTCCTTTGTTAAAACGTTCTAGGAGCTTTTCACAGAGAGAGGGAAACAATGTGGTAATTTTTGGGGTTTTAATGCGCGATATTATACAGTGTGCATAGCACAATAAGGCCTGTTATTTTCTCTTTGACTTTTTACGATCTGTAATATTATGGATATATATGGCACGACCATGGCACTTTTCGCACAGCAGGAAGAGGCACGAAGAGAAAATAAAAACCATGAGTCAGTCAGACGAGAAATGATAGTAAAAACAGACGACTATGAATATCAGTTGCGACGGGGTGGAGGGCTACTAGATGAAGATTCAATTGTGAAAAAATGTAGAACGCAAGTTTTGCAAGTACTCTGCAAGTTCACATGTAACAACATGCGATATTATTATTATTACTGTTTTGTAGTCAAAAGTCAAATCACAACAAAAAGTGAGAACTGAACAATAAGCGTAATCAAAATGGCAAAAAGGACCACAGAGACCTATTGAGGCAACAACAAAAAAAGCAAATTTTGTATGTATGTGAAAAAAATAATGATGATGACTATGACCTCCTATCGGCATCTTAACAAAAAATGCTCACTGACTTTTACAGCAACAAAATGATGTACACATGTAAACTTTTTCTTAGTTTTCTAAAGAGATCATAATAATTGTCATTGTGTGACGTGGGACTTTTGTGTTAGTTTTTAGGTACACATTGTCAGAACATTTGGACCTGTTTGACACATCAATAATATTTTTTGGGGGTAATGAATATAGTATAGTGGAAAGAAAGTACAACTACTTGAGGGACAATGGCAGAGACTAAAGGACTAAAGTAGACTGTCAAAATGGCATGTAAAAATTAATGACACAGCATATAGTGAGAAAAAGACTTACTTTGTGACAGTAATTATTATTACTATTGTCATTATAAACAGTTACAGTAATAAACTTTTTTTAAAAAATGATTTGAGATGATTTGCATAAAAATTCACTAAAATGAAAAAAGCACTAATTTGCTGCTTTCTCATTTGTCAAACAGTACATACCTGAATGGCCACGAAATGATCAAAATTTATTCTATTTATTCAAGTACAATATTATATTTTTTAAATCTTCGAAAAAGCTAAAATTACTCATACTCACATGTAAATTAGTTCATGTTTTCATAGGTACATGTACATATGGGGCCACGGTCAGTTGTCTTCTCTTCTGTTTTTATGACACATTATTATTTTCTCTCTTTGTTTCTGCTATGATGCTGTCTGATATAATAATGATATGATGAGGTGATACTGTATCATATCATGAGTCACACCTCGTATTCTTCTTTTTGTGTTTTTTGCAACTGACAACACACTCGCACTTTTTACTACCTGTTGTCTATTGTACCTTCATCATCAGTAATGTTATTGTTTTGATGAAATCAAGATGAGAAACGAAACATGTAATATAGTAGTACAACATCCGCCACAGCGTACGTCGCCGCAACACCGTCGTGCCACGTTACCTCACAACAGCTTCATTTTTTTGACAGTAAAACCACCCCACAACAAACCGTATATACCGCACAAAACAGCGACATCAACAAATTACACTTTTTCTTAAATTATCCTTTACCATTCACTACAGTTGTTTTACAATTTTACTCATACACACCTGTATAGAGTCCACGTTTTTTCACCTGGTGTGTTTTGAACTGGGAATCTATTCCATTCCACAATAACCAAAAAAAACGAATGAAGTTGCAAAAAAATCATACAACACGGGAAAATATTAAATTGCTTAGTCACGAACGACCTCAGAAAGAATGATGGTGCGATAATGATGGCGAATGCGTATAATCCACCACCTTAACCAAACGACCTTTCATATAAAAAGCACTTCTTTACAGAAAAACGAGACTGTCAAGAAAACCAGAAAAGTTCATTGCATTTGAGGAATACAACAACGCATACTCATTATTACTACTACTCTTTCAAATCAAATAGAATCCCTGAGAAAAGAATAAATACCACTTGTTGCGCATCACTTGTAACACTTTTCCTTCAAAAAATCTATTTAATTTCACTTGAAACTCCTGTCTTATTGCTTCTTTGTGTATCTTGTTATTAAAATGTAATAAATTACAACAAGAATGATAACACGATAGGTCACAAGTCACATCTTCCACAGCAAATCAGTTTACACAATGAAACAAAAATTTTAATATCAGAAAAGAAAACATTAATTTTATTGTTTTGTATATTAGGAGGCGGAGAAGGATTCAGTATGTATACATATCCGACATTCCGCTTCGAATTAACAATGCACGTACCTACATAGGTAATAATGTAGTGTAGGTATGTGTCATGTGAATTCATGCGCCACTACTGTACAAACAAGACAAAGCGGAAGTTTATCACGGATTCACACAATTTGTTTCGCATGTGCCAAACAAATTACAAACGTGATTGTGATTGTGTGCACACCGACAAGTATGCCTACAAAGTGTTATGATAACTAATTTTCAAAATGAGCAGCTCATTAATATTTTTGCTAAAATGTATTAACAATAAAACGGATGTCACTTCAAAAAATCAAGTCAAGTTGCAGAGTTGAATTTCTTTACGAACATTTATGGGAGAGACATTGCACATTACTTGGTGCAATCCACATTTGAGAGTCAACATCCAGCATTCATTTCTTTGTTGGATTATTTTTTTAAAGTTTCATGCTACCATTATTGTCTCTGTCAGCTATTTATTTATGTTTTGTAAAAAAAACTTTAATTATTTTAATGTTGCAGCAACACAAAGGTACTAGCTGACACTATTATTATGATAAGCATTGAGATTAAATGCTAACAGATTAAAATGTTGAAAATAAACAACCACGTATAAAACCAAAATAGTCACTCACTACAACAGCAGCACTACTACTTTACTCTCGCACTCACTATCTTCATATGCACGTCTTTTTTCTCTTTTTTCGTCCGTGCTTGTCAAGCAAAGACCCAGGTGGACTTGTAAATGATGACTGACGGTGGTTGCTGAAGATGCTGCTTTTTGCCTACGATTTTTGTTCATGTTGTTGTTGATACAATGCTGTTTGTGCCTCTGCTGCTGCTGATCAGCAAAAGCTTCATCATCAGGATGATCTTCATGAAGATGACGGTGACGAGGGTTGAAATCACAACACCACCACCACTCAACCGTATGTATGTTCGCATGATAACATGATGATGATGATGCTCCTAAACATCCACGTACCTACGGGCATCCACGCCACATACCTAAGTACTTCCCATTTACACAAACAAGCAGCATCAGCAACAACCACACAACTGCAACTTATTTTTTTATTCTCTTTCTTCTCTCCTTTTGTTGCTTGTTATTTTTCTACAGTGGTAGTTGTAAGTAATTCAATCCAATCTCCCTCAGACAGTATTTAAGCATTGTTGTATGGAAAAGGAAGGTACAACTTGAGTATAAAAAAGCAGTTTTTATTAATATTAATATGTATGGTAGACATGCATGCGGCTCACAAAATATTTCCTACTCACTGACTTACTCTTTTCATTTCTCCCTGTGCCTTCTTCTCAACTTAACAACAACGCACATACACAGCCAGCAGCCTTCCTAATCGAGGAAAAACTCAAGTGTTTTTTACTCTTCCTCATCATCCAAAAAAAATCTTTTACCAAAAAACTTCCATATTATGCATGTGTGCCTTTGTCGAAATAATGCTGTGCCCATGTGTGTACTGACTTTGGTATGTAGAATGCCTCCAGTTGCAGCAGTGAAGTAGTAAAAAGGAAACAAAGCTTGTTATTGTGTGTAAACATAATATGCCTTATTGTGTACCTACATTTATGTGCATACCTCAAGGGCCCCCTCATAGGAAAGGCTGGTCTGATAGACTGGTACAACATTCCTATTTCAGAGGGCAATAAAAAGTAGGTATCTACCCTCTATATTATAAGCTATTCACTTAACACATGCACGAAGAATGCTGCCTTTTGTGCATTGTTGAGCTGCGCCATAAGATGTACCCCCACCCTTCCAGTATTATGTACAGACACATGATGATGACGGTGGTGGTAGACTATGTTTAGGGCCTTTCTGTAGTAGGAACAGGGCTGGAGAAAACTACGAAAAAAATATCTGGGCCAAGCCATCATCACCTACCAACAGTCTTAAAGAATGACAGCTAGATATCTTGTAATTTTCCTCGCTGTCTACTTACTTTTTCGTTGTGGTTCCGTATGTACAAAATATATTATTAGGTATTGCGACCACGATGTGATGATGACAATAGACGATAAGACTGAGATGTTGTTAAAATAAGGGACTATTCAGGAACACAACAACAAAACCTTGGCATTGTTGTTTTAATATTGTAGGAAATGGAACAAGCGTTCGTATAGGTATACATGCTGTGTTTTGAATACGTGAATAGATGCGCTATTCATCCGCGCAGACGTACGTGCACTGATGAAAAGAAATTTGAAACTTGGTTGTTTTTGATGATGAGTCGAGGAAAAGATTCAATTTTTATTCTTCTAAAATACTCAAAGATAAACTGATGAATAACACAAAGGTATAAAGTATTTAAATAAGAAGAGTCTAACAGGTAAGTATACGTATATAAATGAACAGATGCATGCATGCATAAAGTAACTTATTTGCTTTAAATTACAAATTTAAGTCAAGGAATAAATGTCCACTGGAAGAAAGCTTTCTTCCACTGGACAAAAGTGGTTTTTTCCACT
>JAHZMT010005328.1:0-11866 GCA_027743785.1 Sinhomidia bicolor
TCATGCATTACTTACTATGGAATTTTTGCTTATCAAACGGTTTATCAAACGTATCAAACTTCGTTGTGTGGGGAAATTTGACACAGTTTGTTTGGGCTTGAATTGTTATGGAATCCCTATTTGGAATGTGTGTAAAGAAGCTGAATGTACAGAGTAATGATCATTTATCTGACGAAAGATGCCAAATATATATATTTTACAGCAACGAGGGACCAGTACTACACGCTATGGTCGTGGACCAGTCGGCTCTGGTGTTGTTTCTTCCGTTGCAGGAGGTGGTACTGTTGGGCCAAATGGGATCGTTTTACCCCCAAATAATGTTTTCTCTCCCGAGTATGACGATCCTGCAAACATTGAAGATGAGTATGGCTACAATAGCCCAAATCGCCGTGGGTCGTTGGGTCGACGATCAATGGGTATGGGTACGAAAGTTTTCTTAAAAATCACTTCATAAAAATTGCAATTGCTAATAATGACATTACTTTGAAAATACATTTTTTACCTATTTGTCGCTCCCCAAATAGGTTCTATGCGAACTGTTCCAATTCCAGAAAGTCCCTCTCCTCCTCCTCCACCACCACCACGTCCTGCAGAAGGAACCCCCAACTCTACCCCATCTCACTCTCAAAACAATCAAAGCACTAACTCTGCAAACGACTCCAAGGAATCTAACGAACTGTCTGAGGCTGAATGCGACCGTGATCCATTAATCCGTAACCGCAACTCTATTGGAGGAGTTTCTCCTGGCACAAACACTGAAGAGATGCGCCGTCTTCTAGAAAAGTAAGTTTCTGATAAAATGCGCATGAAAACTTTTCATTGAAAAGTGTTATTGTACCTGTCAACTTTGTAGCAAAGAGTAGCGATTTATAAAAATGTGGGTGGCTACACTACTACTACTTAGAATGTCCTTTATATTTCTTGTGAATGTTTATAAAATTTCCATTTTCTAATACAATCCAACTTCCTTCTATTGTAATATTGCTGCTTGCTTGTGGATAATAAAAGGAACCAGTAAGTTTAAATATCCGTTAATAATACACATACTATTTAACTCATGAAATAAATGTATAGAAACTTTAAATCAATGCAATATTATATGTATTTATTAATAAAACCTTATAATATTGCTAATCTTTATCTTTATCATTATTTTTCTTTTGACAAAATGGAACTTTTGCACAGGAATAATTTTAATTAACTTTCCGTTTTGTATTATTCATTGCAGAAATGAAGCGGGCCATCTACCCAATGGATTGACTCCATATGAAACTGTAAACGTTTAAAAAGATTCCTTTTGCGGGGAGGTTTTTTTAGAGGGGATACTACAACTGATGACCATCACAATGAAGCAAACCTTCCAAATACTCCTCATATTGTAATTTACCAAAGATTCAGTTTCATCATCACATTTCTCGCGTAATGATAAAAATGAACTGTTTGACAGGCATTTTTCTAGGATAATAACATGAAGCATTTTCATGAACATTTACTATCATAATATTTAGACTGGGTATGCTGAAAAGAGTCTCGTGTGACTGTGTTGTATGATGATGTGTGTGTAGTTCGTATTCAATTTACAATTTGATATACTTATAATAGGCGTTCACATGATTATAAAATTTAAACTCTCCAAGTCAATTTCTGAAAATTCATAAACATACAAAAAAACAATATTAGTCACCTTTTACTTATTAAAAAATGAATGGTCTTTATAAAGTAATGTTTACATACACACACTCTAATACATCATGTTCGAATCTTGTTATGTGACAAGAGTTGATCGATTTTTTAATCAGTTTTGTGATTTTCAGAAGATCTTAATCAATTTATGCTAGACTTTAGTTGCAAAGTTCGTTTGGCTTGTTCGTGTTTTTACTATTACGGTACTAGCTTGATTTTGTGGTAATACATACATGTACCACTCGTTGCTATTATAATTTTATCTAGTTTGTATATACATACGTTAAATATGTAGATTGCGTTAATTTTTAACTATCGATTTCATTTTATTGCGCTGACGAAAGTTGATGGACGCAACCGATATTTCATATAAAAAAAAGTTTTCGGTTTAGACAACATCACAATTTCGATTATAAGTTTAGGTAATAATTTTATGGGTGATATAATTAAAGTTTTAATAACTTTTTATTACTATTATTATTAATTTGCAAAGTTTTAGAATACATTGTGTCAGAGTACACAATATTATGACTTGCTTGCATTATTATTATAAGTTATAAAAAACGATTAACGGAACTGATATTCATGCATGTGCTACATGATGATGATAAAGATAATTCAAGAGAAATGCAAGGTGATCCACCGCTCATAACCTCTAAAGACTTGAAAAACCATTTGCAGTAAAAACAATATTACGCTAATTGTGTATCGTGTGCGAGCGAGCGAATCTTTATCAATATTAGCTTACAATTTTACATACTAAAGAAATCCTCTTTAGTATCGTCTGTCAATCTATATCTAAAAGCGCTGTCGTCTTTGTACTCGTGTGATGGTGAGCTGTTTTTCAAGATTTCATGATGAATGAATATAATTTACGTTAAGAAAAAGAAATAGAGTGTTTAGAACTGAAATACACACACACACGCGCGCCATGTAGTTTATAGAATTGCTTATTCGTGATTGTGGTTGCAAATTGCAAACTTGCTTTTTAGAGTGTTAAGATTAGTAGATGCACATTGCACACTACATACTCATTCTTCAAAACCAATTAAAATTTAAGCAGCAACAATTAAACTCAAACACACACATATTTCTAAAAACCTTTACAGTTTTTAGGTGTTTACACAGAAAACCAAGTTCTGAGTAGCTTTTAGTCAATCATCAGTAAAATAAATATTCTTAATATTAAATAGGATAATACATTTAGAAGCGTAGGATTTTCATCAATAATTAAACCAAACTACTTAAGGACATTTTACCGTTTGGAATATTCTTACACCATCTCTCTCTCTCTGAATTGCAACGAATTGTTTGTGCGTTAAGAATAAATATTACAAATAATAGTATACTGTTTACACTCATGTTAGATGTGAACCTATAAGAAATCATCATCGTCTCGCGTTTGTTTGTGCTCATTTGATACAAAAACATTTTATTACTGTGCTCTCGTTTATCCGGTTCATAGAACACATACCACCACTGCAAAATATTAGTTGTTGTTGTGAATGTTTGAGAATGTAAGCAAAGTATGTATGCTGTATTTGTACGTGTGTACTTGTTGATGTCAAAGTTGATCGTAAAATTATTAACTATGTACTACTACTACAGCAGCATTCTCTCTAATCTTAACGTAGTCAAGTAGAACTGGCGAATGAACTTGCAAGAAAATGTAAGCTAATTATTACACGACATGCATGACGCTGAAGCTGAAAAAGAAAAGGGCTGAACAGGAAGATATTTTTTAAAAAAGGCGAAAAACCTCTTGGCGATGATGTATTATGCCTTTTGCTCATTATGTTTGCCAAATTTATAAAGTACGAGATCAGAGTTGTCGTTGTTGTAACTGACTTTGCTCTTAAAATTATTGGGTATATACAAAAAAGTACATAAATTATAATATATTCTATTTTGTAGCACACGGCCGGCAGCAGCAGTAGGCTTTTAAATGGTTAAAAAAACAATATATAAGCATGTATGTATATTATTAATAGGTAGCAAGAACTGAAAAGAGAAAACTGAAACTTTTGAGATTTTGAGAAAACAAAAAAGCAAGGCTTTTTTTCTGGCTTTGGTAAACATTATTTCTGTATGTTATTCGTTGCTTGATTTACTGGGAGAAAAAAATAATGTAAAAGTGAAGAAAAGCTTTTTCTCTATTCATATCTCTACGTTTATGCTTGAGTAAGTAACACATACAGTTGGAAACTAGCATGCATACATACATACATACATGCTTTCCAAATTCTTTTACTTTTATCAACCAAGCCATACATTATATTATAAATTATGCAATGCATGAGATTCATAAACCTTTAAAAAATATCCTTTACCGATAATATAAGAATATTAAAACCTATGAAATATTTAATTTTACATACCACACAGAAAAGTATATATACATACATGCACGTCAATATATAGGTAATAATATAAAAGCGAGCGGCGGCTGTGCGTAAGAAAAGAAAAAGAATTAACGAACTGGAATGATGCAGTTAGAAATAAATCTATTCGTTTGGTTTTGGTTCCTACAAAAGGCATAACCTAGATATTTATATGTATGTCTGTTGTATATAAGCATACATACATACCTACACATTTACTACATACCTGTTAGTTATACATGGACTTGCAACACCTCTACATTAGAAGCTCACCAAAATATTATGTGGTTGGTATGTCGTAAGTGTGGGCTTGAAATAAGGATTTTTTCCGTAGAATTATTCCTGTTCTCAAAAGATTTATTAGATGTGGCTCATTTCAAAAGCAACTATTAATTTGGTAATAAGTTTTTTCCACTATTTATATAGTACGTCTTTGGCAACTTTATTCATGTCAAAATTTTACGGCTCAATTTTCCCACTACAACACAAATGCTCATATTTCCGGGTAATAGTAATTCAGCATTTCAAAAAAAATATTTAAAAAAAGTTGAAAGTACATTCACAATATAATCACTTTTCATTTGGTTAAATAATAAGAAAATTGTATAGGATAAATTGGAAAAGCAGCAAAAACGTAATTATTATTATTATTATTGCTCAAAAGTACAAGAAAAGGAATGAAATATCATTAAAAAATATGCATAGACAAAGCGGTTTGAAGAAAACGTAAAATTTCCGCCGTGAAAAGATATCTACACATATGCATGCTCACATATTCGTCAAAGATCAGAAACGCGTAGAGAAAGAACACAAGTCAAGTACAAGGTGTGGATGGAAATTACTAGATAATTTACACAAGAAAGAAAGAAAGAAAGCAGGTTCATAGTCAGCGTGTAACAAAACTTTGTAGAAGAAGGCAAGCCAAGTCATCATGTCAAGTCATTCGCCAGGTATATATATAATACATAGCTATACATATTACACAATTTTAATTAATTATAAATCTCTGCGTAGGTACATATGTCATGTTTGTTCTTGGATGTATGTGTATGTGTGTGGTGTCAAAAGTGTGTGGTTGTCGTTTGTCTTCGTGTGTGCTTAATCTCCAACGAATCTTTGCGATAAAATAAATTAAATTTTATTAGTCAATCAGTCAAGTGAAAAAAACTGCTGCTTTTAAAAGCGTACTGATAAGCATACTAAAATTGTAGGTAGGAGTGAAACTCTGTAGAACATTTAGGCATCAAACATAATTATTATAAAAGCATACATTTTACTGTTTCCATAAAACTTGCATACCATACATATTGCACACATAAACAATACCTAGTTGCTTTTTACTTACTGCTTTTGAATATAATAATAACATACCTACATACACATTACTAATATTACTATTATTCTATAGGTAGAAGCTATTGTTGAAATTTTACTTTAGAAAAAGTAGAGATAACATTCAAAAAAATCTTTTTATTACGTTATAGCAGATAAGCAAACTAATTCAAGTCAGTTGCACTCTTGCAAAAGAATAAAAATAAAATTTATGATATGAACGTCAAAAGAATATGTTTCGTAGCTAGTAGTACAGTATGTATAACAGCACAGAACACACTTTCACACAAGCGCTACTCTCCATCCATCCTAATAATAATAATAATAACACAAATTTTATAGGAGAAAACAATCCTATTTCTCTGCTCCCAGTCACTCAGTCAGTCAGTAAGTCAGACATGGAAAAGGAGACGAAAGAAATATGTGTAGCAAAAAGAGACGTTTTTCTTCTCAATTTGTATTCATTCTGCAATGAATAAAGCATGTAATCTATTTAATGCAAACAGTAGCTGTAATTGAATAGTCATGTCGTAGGAAGGAAGAAATAAGGAGGAAGTGGTATGGAATAATATATCTACTTAAATGAACAATGCAATGCACATTCACATTATTGTTTATGTATATATTTCTCTTCTTCTCCGTCTACCTTTTTGCACTGCTTACCATACTTTCACTCAACACAAATGTACACTCTTTTCCCATATAAAGACGAAAAAAAATGAGATTACTTTTCATTTCCCATGCATATAATTTTTTTTTCAAAAAAAAAAAGAGAAAGCGAGAAATACATGAACAGAATAATGCATAGCATGTAGCTTTTCTTGTTTTTCATTCTTTTTTTTTGTCACCATTATCATCATCTACCATAATAATATTCTATATCTTTGTACCCTCTTCTGTACCATCTTGGCTTTCATCGTTTTTGCTGTTTCGTTCTTTTTGCAGAAAAAGAATGAAAGAATGCACAACGCCACGGTTGATGATGATGGTTGCAGCGAGTAGTCGTGGTGGTGGTAAGCTTTCTACGATATGTGTTTGGTTGATTTGATGATGATCATCATCATGATAATCATTATCATGGTAGGATTCAGCATTCAGTTCAGTCAGTCATACGAATTTTTCTTGATAAAGTGAAAGTGCAGTTGTGCATGTGATCGTTATCATCTTTGTATCACACTGACATTCGACGTAGTTGTATTATATTATAGGAAAGTAGAACTTTGCAACAACTTGAGCTTTTTACGACTTGTGTGCATTTTCATACGTATAAATGCTATACGTATTTCTATATACCACACCATACATCGACTCTTCATGATTATTTTGCTTCCCTTTCCATTTCTCATATCTCTCTGCCACATCCCTACTTACGATTCATTCATTGCAAAAGCAGAGCTCATTTGAAGGGGAGACTGAAGGGAATAAAAAGCATCTGTAGAAGCAGCAGAATTCACAACAACTGATAATAATGATGACTGACTGAGGAGAAAGCTTAAGCATTCTTGAGAAATTCTACAACAGTCATCATAACTATTTGAGAGAGAGAGAGAGAAAGAGAGAGATGATAATCTAGAAATACAAGTTCCTTTGCCAGAATGCCAGTATAGCGTAGTAATAATGCAGTACACACAAGTTTCGCTCCATTGAACGTTGAAGCGTCTTGAATATATATATTTTTTTTCTCTTTTTTTACCTCCTAAATCTTTAATGCTGCTTCAGATATGAAGCCAGCAGAAAGCATGTGTTATTATTATTATTATTATGAGAGAAGGCAACAGTAACCAAAAAGTAGATCCGACTGACGATGAATCCAAAATCTTAAGCCCAGTTGAATTTTGAGAAATGAGCATGTTAGGCATATATCGTATATACTTTCTAGTCGCTCTCTAGCTTTCAATTTCAATTATTATCTCGAGAGATTTTTGCTCTCTATTTCCCCTCGTGAAAAAGTCATGAACAGAAACAACACGAGTAGAATTATAGATCATTCAATCAATTTTACTTCTTCCGCATGCACACACGTTTTCTTTTCTTGTTGTTTTCCCTGCATGCACGCGTGTCATGCATAGAAAGTTGCCAGAGTGAGAACAGTCCAACCAAGACAAAAAAAAATTGTAGCATGGCTGCCACCAAACTACTACTACTACTATTACAACTACTAGTATAGTAATGACAGGGTGTCCGTAAAGATAAGCGTGATAATCACACTACACGCTAATAACTACGACGGCAAGGAGTCTGTGTGGAACGCTGTTAATGTAGGTCATTCGCCTCCCCCACAATCCAGCATGAGAAAAATAGTAAATTTTTTTTGTAAAACCTTTCTAACGAAACTGAGGCTTATTCTGAGAAGAAAAGTAAAAAGCAAAGTAAATAAAGTGTAGGTAAATATCAATGTGGAAAGACTTACACCAGCGTGACTTTCACTTTGACTGTGGTCTCCTTCTCTCTCTCTCTCTCTTTCTCTCTCTGTGTGTGAGAGAGTTGAACTTGTTTAAATAAAGCCAAACTTTTGTAGGTAACAGCATATTAAGACATTGACAATGTAGATCTCTTTCTCATGTAATTACAAGCGTAGTAGATATGCTACATTTATTTTCTGGGCTTGGAAGGGAAAAGCAGAGGAGAAAGCTCCGCTTTCCATGTACAACGAAATCGTACGCCAAGTGGAAATGCTTCAGCAAAACGGTACACGTACACGTACCTACTTATGTATATGTAGTAGTCACAGTAAACAATTTCCTTTTTTGTTCATTGTTCACAAGTTGGTATTGGTATAACTCGTGTTACTACTGTTGTTACCTTTGTCTCTTTTCTTTTATTGTTGAAAAGTGAATGAACACAGTAGTAGTAGTAGTAGTAGTTGCTTTGCTTTCCGGAAGAAAGGGAAAAGAATAAAAAAACACCATTTTCCCATTTTATTACCTCTTGTTCCACTAGACGTATTAAATGCATTCATTGAGCGTTGCTGTTGTTTTTGTTACAATTGAAAAGGGACAGAAATAGTAAAAAGATTAATAATTATTTAATGCTACAATTACAACAAGTAACTTACCGTGTCCACTGAAAATGCGGCAAAATGTAAGACTGTGTGTTTTGATAAGAGGGCTGCTGTTGTTGTTAAGTACTGTTGCTGTTATACTGTAAAAATAGTCATCATCTCACATTATATTAACTAAGTATATTATATATTGTTGTATGTATGGTTGTTCTTGTACTTATCATTAAGTAGGCACATATAATGTATTATTACTCTTAAAAAATAATACTAAGCAGCAAGTGAAGCAGAGGAGAACACACACTAGTAGTAAAAAAACTTGTAGTGAGTAGAAGAAAAATAAAACAATTTTGTAGTGAGTAGAAATGATTGTTGTTGTGAGTAGATGTAGAAAAATAAACTGATTATTATGATGATTGGTAACAAGATATGAAAAAAGCTTGATTACTTATGCTACTTAATATATATGTATATGTAGTTCACTACTATTGCTGCTCCGCTGCTTTAATCTATAAAAATGTTTATGTACGTGCAGTATTGCATTGCAATATACAAAGAGTAGAGAATGGTTCACATAAAAAATTATGCTTCCGCTTTCACTTTTCTTGATATTGATATTAACTAAGTATACAACAATTATTACAACAATTATTACAAATACTGTTAAACTCTGTGTATGTGTAATACAATTCATCATTATCATGATTGTAGATGTCATTATTCCAAAAATTGTGTAATAAAAACCAACAAAAATGTAATTGGCTCTGTGCTGTCGTCTGCCTCATTTGTCATATTTTAACTCGAGGGTCATAAGACAAGCATTAGTTTTATTGCCTGACTACTCAAGGAGCTGCTGCCTGGCACGTACATACTTGACTATTTGCATCCTGTCGAGACCCCCATATTATAACCCTGTCTAGCTGTCACTCAACACCGCCAACAACGCCACCACCGCAAATTTAATGGAAGGAACAATTCAGCATACAGAAAAACATAAGACGCGTGTTTCTCATCACAATTTTCGGCCGTGCAATATAAAAAATATCACTTACTTTTTAGTAGTCAACAGCATATGAATAAACTGCAATTTCCAAGAATGGATGGACGTCACAAAATACTCATTTTTACCAGACATGATGACAAGGTAAGATCAGGAATGGGAAATAAAATATAACTATTATTATTACTACACTTTGGGCGTCAGCAATCCATTCACCAGCAAGCTCCCTCAAGTGTCTCACTCTCAGTTCTACTACCAGTCTGCCGTCTCCTTTGTTTTTCTTCTTTAAAACGCAACCAATTATTTTCTGCAGAGTTGATGAAAGAAAATGTTGTTGCAAGTTTGTAGAAAATGTGAAATGTAAGCCATGTATAAACAAAGAAGGAAAGTGTCTTTTGCTTGTTGTAAACTCATCTTGATTTCACGAGTGTGAAACTCAGCGTCTCCTTTGTGGAAAACTCAAAAGAAATGAATGAATGAATGAATGAACGCACGCGAAAGTAAGTTTATGCCATGCCATAATATCATATCATATCTCTACAAACAAAACATATATTTTGCTTTTATTTGACTAGGGTAAGGAATCTATGATGATGATGATACTGTAACAAATCCTTTATTTATTTGCTCAAGTAAACTGTTATAACATATAATAATAACATGTACTCAAGTTCTATAGTAGTAACTTACAATGGATCACAAGTTTCAGCTAGGAATGTCATTTTTGTTTAAATATAAAATCTACTTTTATCTTTCTGCTTTTCTATAGAGTCATAAAAGTAGCATGAAAGGCGCATTTAATGACAAAATAATTATTCTTTCTCGCTACAAACAACTAATTTCACGTTTTCAAGTTGCCCAACTCACAAGGTAAACTTCTCAAGTGATGATCAAACTGCATGAAAAATCAATTAGAGAATATTTTTTGGAAGACAGAATTTTATTATTTGACATTTGAGTGTATACTGTTGTTTTTCTGTCGCTTCGAATTTTAAAAGTTGGTTCTTTTTTCTACAAATATTCATTTTTTTAGCTACAAAATTCAAAAATTTTAATTCTGAACAACGTTTTTTGTGCTGCAGATATAACGTCTCAATGTCTCATTTGCAAATTTTGTCTTCCGCATTTACTTCTCTTTCACAACTCTTTCAACACCTAAATAGTCTTCCATGTAAATCTTCATTGCTAAGAAGAAGAAGAAGAATACATACTATATTTAAATATAAATATATAGTAGTTAATTCAGGATACTTTTGTTTCTCTGTCGTTGCGTTAATAATACTACTTACACGACGACAATTGTCGACTACGTTGAAAAGTTGTGCTGCAGGGCGCTACACAGGCAATCCAAACTGCATACAACGCGTGGGTCACGTTTACAGAAAATTAGCTTGCTAATAAAAATTCATGTTTGTCTAAATAATCACCATTTTAACACGCAATTAAAATGTGCATACTTGTGCATGTTAATGCGGTTCAATTTGTTGAACTTGGACACTTACAAAAAAAATACAAATACTTTTATAAACAATGGTCATATTTATATTAGCTTTTCATTAAATTATTATTATTATTGTTGTTTTTAAATATTTATATTGTTATTATTATTATTATTAAACTTATAGGAGAAAGAACCACTAATTATATGATAATGATTTGACTTGATTACGTGTATTGTATGAACAAACATTGAACGAGTTAAAAGCTCTGGAGAGAAAGTTAAGAGAAAAGTATTCTCTAATTTACAATATATACGCTATATTATAATGCTACTAGCTGGAGCTAGTACTTTTATTATCATCAACAACGCGCTCTGTTTGACTACACACAATATAAAAGCCTAGTATCTGTCGCCGCAACGGTATATGTGTATCTCTGTATATTATCTTTTCAATTTTGATAACAATATAAATATTTTAACAAAACATCCTCCGAGTATTAGATATAGCGGCCAAGTTACAACAATAAACGCTAACAATCGTGAATTAATATACGTATATATATGTATATATATATAAATTTTCTGGCGTGGCTGCATCCTTTGTATCTATTGTTCACACACGATTATTTAACGCTGTATTATAGTTTTATTATTAGAAATTATTCTTTTATTCTACGTATATATATCAAGCATATTAACAGGAAATAAATATTACTTACGTCGGATTACTGATATAAAATGGAGTAATGTGCTTATTCGCTTATTCACACATTTTTTATGCGCATATGAATGTACACAATCGAAGAGAAATGAGTTCAACTGTGTATTCAAATTATAATTATATTTTAAATGTAAGCATACGTATGTATATTATAAGTTTTAATACTAACCGCGCGTTAAATTGTTGGAAAAAACCTGGAATTAACATCTACTGTTGTCGTTGTTAGAAAAGCACGATATGGAATATTTAATATGTAACGAGTATGTAGGTGTGTATGCATATGTATAATATATAGACTATAAGGATTATG
>JAHZMT010005329.1:0-11289 GCA_027743785.1 Sinhomidia bicolor
ACACAAAGTACGGGAAAAGTACACAGGGGAGAAAAGGCAAAAAAAGGAACGAAAGGGAAGAAAGAAGTATAAGATCAAAAATAAGGATAATGATTTGTGCGGAAATGTAAGCAACGAGGTTTGTAATGCCCTTTTCTGCTTTGCTTTCTCAAAAGATAGAAAATAAAAATATATTGATAGTAGTAGTGACGGGGAGGTTGAACAAAGTAGTTTGTTTCATTTCTGCTTAGATACTTCCTTCCTGTCACCAAATTATATAATAAACTGGAACATTTCAGCAATAACAGTATCAACAAGGTTTGTATATTATGGCTGGCTCCTTTTGCCTGTATAATATGCGTGGACACATAAATACACTTGTTATTCTACTGGACCGTCTTTGTTGACCGAAAGGGTTGAAGTTTTGATAACATTATGGTAAGTAACCGTGTATGGGTACTGATATGAGGATCAGTAGTTTGATTATCATCATCATCGCCTCCGCCATTGTCGTTGTCTACAAAAGAGATCAAGGAAAGAAAAAGGGAAAGATAGATTATACGAGAGAACGGCATCAAAGGAAACAGGAAAGAAAGAGAGAGAGAGAGACACACACACTATTCTTCTGTGTTTAAAATAGTACAAGCAAAGACAGTCTATTGTCGGTCGGTATAATGGTGATAGGGTAAGTAGGAGTGGAAGTAGCAGCAAACTTGCCATTTTCCCAAAATCATGATATGATTCTGCTGTTGATGATGATGACGAAACCGGTGCATAATGCTACTTTGCTTTTTATACTTATCTATCTGCACTCACTTTCAAAAGTTGGCATTCAGCTATCTTTCGTTCGTCACAGGAGATGTGTGTAGTTGCATACATGGATAGATAGATAGATAGATAGATGAATAGATAGACAGATAGTGGAATTTTCTCTATTTCCCCCTCTCTCTCTCCATCGCGTTTTTTTCGTCGTCCTCTTCTTCTTCTTCTCCGCCAAAATGTTAGTGTGTTGTCTTTACTTATATATATATATGTGTGTGTGTGCATGTGTATCAAGTTGATCGATCCATTCAAGTCACGCAGTAGTCAAGGCGAGGGGAAAAAAAAATGGAAAGAAATTTTTGGGAGTTTCTACGAACACAGTGCATTCTCTTTTTAGTGAGTAACTCGTATATTTTTTTAGAGTGCTTCGTCTCCCATCACTACCGCTGCCACAACGATTATAATCGTGATCATCATTTTTTGCGATCCAATTTTCCTCAGATAAGTTAGATGGATAGATAATAGATATTAGAATATTGTAGGTTGGAATGGTGATGGACCTGAATCGAACTGACTGATCGACCTATATAGGTACACACACACACAAGTATATACCTTTTCCAGATCCTTTTACCCCGAAATTTTTTTTTCAACCGCTTACTATTATTATTATTATTATCATTCTTGTTCAACTTGAGTATTATACCGCGTTTCACTTTGATATTATCACGAAGTAGCATCACTATCGTATCACTATCAGACGAGGGTTCAGCGTAAGCGGAAAAAGTTATTAATGCCAATGATGATGAGGATACTTGGCGAACAGGGAATTGCAAAAAAGAAACTGACTGTGAGTGAACGAGTCCTCCTGCAAAAAAAATAATTTTTATCCGATAATATCAAAATCCAATCCAGCAGATTTACTGGGAAAAGAGTGAACGGAGGTCGAGTGAAGCAAGCCCTGTTATCTATGCATCTACTTTATTATTATGCAGCAAAAAGAGAAGGATAATACATTATTGAGGCATGCATGCAATCATGTCAGATCTTGGCTGTCTGTGCAGTCCATAGACATTATTATCTTTGCACCGCAAGTCTCATGAGAGAGAGAGAGAGGAAGAGAGTCGAGTCAGTTTTTGAATATGGGAAAGTAATGGAGAATGTCTAGGAACTGGAGACGCCGCCGCTACACATTATAATAGCGTCCTACCGCATCGTCATGGATCCAGGGAATATTATCAGATAATTCTGGAAATCCTTTTTTTGTTAGAGAGGCGCACTGCACTGTGCGCTTCCGTTTTAAATGGTATATTTCTACTTGTGTGAAGGGTCAATTTGTGTTAAGTGTGCTGCTATCAAAATATTCTGAATTTTTTTTTCTTTTTTCACTCTACTTTTTCTCATGTTTGCGCGAAACTTTTTCTCGTTATATATAAAATATTATAGAAATATGCCGATCAAATTTTAGAAAACCATCAGGATGGGAAACGATTTAATTTTTTTCCACAAGCAAACATGCATATTAAGGGCAATTTCTAGTAGAATACTTGAGGTGATGAGATAACACAATTTTGTGAAAACTGGTCTCGCTACGAAAATACTGCGTCAATTCTCTGGCAGCGAAGAGATAGAGCAAGAAAAAAATAAGCAGATTGAGTATCTACTTTTTTCACATGTAATTTATTTGTAGAAGAGTCCAAATAGCATTTTTATCATCTTTATTTTGCCATTTTTACGATCATGCGGTAAAAAATCCATCACGGGGTGATGCCTCATAGAATAAGTAAATTTGTTATAATGTCACGGTAATGTTACCAATATTCCAATTCGCCATGTTGAACACAGATTAAAAATCACAAGTCGTAACTCCCTCCAAGAAAATCTTTACTTTACATCGAAACGACTTCCAAGCCAAAAAAAAATTCTGAAAAGACCCCCAGCTTTATCCTTTGAATCTTGCGACAACACTGTTGCCGCCGTCGCCGGTTTAGCGTTAGAATTTTCACGTATGTTTCGCACGGGCTGTGTTGGCAGGCGTAGTAAAATTATGTGATGCTTTGATGACATTAAAGTGGGCCGTGCTTTCAACAATACTATTGGTCCTATATTTCCCAACAATTTTATTCCCTTCTTTGTTACTCAACAGATTTGAAACGTCTCCAAACACCAAGACAAAATTCAAATGTTATTCTCCCGGGTTACAACAGTCGTTGCCCTGACATGCAGTAGCAATTAAAAATTACAACGGCAGAATTTATGATTGGTAATTAAATGCATTGTAAAATCTTAGAACGTACAGAGAGAAGAATGAAAGAGAATGTCATAATAAAATGGTGGTATGCTGGTATGGCAGTTACTAGATAACGCTATATATATGTATATATATTCATTGTAGTTTTATTTTACGAAAAAGGTCTAGAGCTCTATTTAAGCAGTATATCAACCATGCATAGTTCCTTAACTCGAGTGTGTCCTACCGTTTCCCGTCGTGTCGAATCGAAACCAACCACTTTTCTTCTTTTATGATTTTATTTTCTGAGAAAAGTACTTACGCTTTTAGCCCTCTCTTTATTTTCATTTTTTTATCGTCGCACCACCGCACGTTATATTCCTTCCTTACCATCCAATATAAGTCACTAGAGGTAAAAGAAAAAAGAATCCAGCGGAAAACATTCTTCGACTACCTTGGCTTATTTCACATCCACTTATTCTCTCCTCTGGGCTGTTGAATTTTTGTAAAGAACACGCAGATATACATACATACATACTCACTCATCTCATCCTCTTCTAGTACAGCCATTATGTTGTAGCTACACGTAGTCCAGAATTTTATTTCATTTTCAAATTTATGGTTGGTAGTTTGTTTCGTACAAAGTCTCTTAGAAAAACATCTAATGATCGAACACTCACAAACACTGCACGCATTAAAACATGGATTGCATCGGTGGTAGAGTAGACGAAGACGATGAAGCAGAGTCGACAGTTGACACCATTTTCCAACTAGCTCAAAAGAAGAAACATCCTTTTTTTCAAACTCTTTTCTAAATGGGATGAAAGCAAAAATATATACCTGCTCATATCATATTTAGAGTGAATGTGACAAAACCATATTATACAAGCAGAGTATTTTTTTCTGTTCTTCTTCTCCGCTTTAATAATAAGTCACAAGAAGGAGTTGCGCAATGTACCATGAGTGTGTGTGTGTGTATACGTGTAGAAGAAAAAAGGGAAAACTTTAAAGTGGAATGCAAATCATCAGTCAAAAAATAATACCTTCTTTGTCATCTCGTTTTTTTCTCATCATCATTTTTGCTTTCCTTACCTCGCTTTCCAGTCTTATCATCGTCTCTCTAGTGTCGTTTTCAGTTGCACAATAAGTTTGCCTTCAAAAAATTGGGGAAAATGATAAATACGGCTCACATTGCTTGCTGCTGCTGCTGCTTCTGAGGCTGTTATTGCATTTCCCCGGAAAAAAGTACACATTACACACACATGTACCTAAGTAATGTATGAAGATAGATTTTCTGCTGGCATGGCGCTCCGTGCGCAAATGGAGTAGTTGTTGTTGTGGTGGTAGTGGTGGTGGTAATAGTAGGACTGATTGTTGTAAATGGCAGTGACATTTGGCACCCACTTTGTTTATTGGTTTCCGTCTTTTTTTCGCTTTTCATACACTGCTGCCGTTGTTGTTATTGTTATTGAAGGAAAATCAGCAATCAGTTTCGACTCTCCCTCTCTCTCGACGTGTCCTTGCCTTGTCATTTGCCTCCGCTGAATTTTGCACGCTTCCATAAATTGATCCAGTCACACACGCTATATGTATTATGAAGATAGGCAACCTGAAATTTACATATGCCAAGAAAACGAATGCATCAACATCATGGCACGACTGGCACGTAGGTACACAACTGACGAAACAACTTCCAGTCAAGGAGTAAAATAAATTACGAGAAGGGTAGTAGTGGGTGAGGATAATAATGAGGTGACGACAAGCGAAAGTGAAGCTTTCTACCTTAACACGCATGCCAAGAGCAAACGAATAAAGTGCTTCAAGAGAAAAAATTTTAAGTGAAGAAGGGAAAGACGGGTACAAGTGTGAATACGCTCGTCGTCATTGCTCACTGTATAAAAGTCAATATATCGTCAGCAGCGCGTCGCCTTCTAAAAAAAGGAAAAAAAAACTCACCGTTTTTTAGTTAGTCAACATTATTTTTTTGTACGGCATTAATACTTTTATAGAAAGTCACGCGGGTAAAAAAAGCATGTAAAGAACTGACTCGCAAGTTGGGAAATGAGTACACCTATTCTCAGTTTTCTCTCTCAATTGATTCATTGACAACTAGAAAAAAGACCCAACGAGGGTATGGTAATAGCACAGAAAGCTTCTAAACACGTACACTGAATGGTAATATAAGTACCTACATGAAAATCTGTTGTGGATGTTTTGTAATTTATTTATAGTAAATTGAATAAAGAATAAACCTTATAAGCTATAAACAAGGAGTGCGACAAACTATAGAATTAAAAACATCTAGAATTTATCAATTGATGCTATAAACCTTCTAGCGGCAGTTTGAAATTAATGTGTTTAATTACGGTCACAATAACAATCAGTTGTCCGGAATCAACAAATCGATACATAACATGTTTGTACCAACAGTTTGAAAACTTAAAATGACCAGCAAAAGTGGCAATTAAAAATTTACCATGAATACGGACGGACAAGCAGGCTTCATATGGACGAACGGACAGTCGGATTGACACTGTAATGTCAATAAGGAGCTTGCGTCGCATTTTGAAGACGATGGTGGAAGGATAGAATTTTATTTTTTGATCTGTAAGAGTTTTGAATTTGCCAAATCTACTATTAAAATTACAAAGAACTTACAACGATTTCTCGGAAAACATAAGTCGGCTTTGCCCAGATAACCTGAGCATGGCAAGTTGCAAACTCTATAATAAATATATTACAATTCAAAGAAGCACCCACATATATATTTGTAATAGGTATGCATGTATTGCACACATGTATATGTACACTGTGAACATGGCAAGTAAGTATATAGTATATACAACAATACTACAAATTAGGTATTCAAATTGACAGGCATGACACTACAAAGCAAACCATTGTAGTGTCATGCATTATTTCTGAGAAAAATTAGAATAACTTATTATTATTATAATTAACTCCTGTAAAATCAAAACCAACTAAAAATTTATACCTACTACAATACTTGCCGAATTTGGCAAAATAATAATAATTCCCTTCTTTATAATTCTTTTACTTTGATACTAATGTCAACTGCAGCAGTCAGCAGATTTTAGTCTTTGTGTATATAAAGGAAGTTGGCATCCCATCGCAGCAATATTATTACCTACTTGGATTCACTTTTCAGCAGACGCGCACTTTTACTCGCCACACTACCACTACCACCACCATCGCCTACTTTAACTCTCACAGTAGGTAAGCCTCTATCTACGTGTTCACATCCTTACACATATTCACTAAAACTTACTTTTCTGCTCATGACATAAAACCATAAAAACACACAATGCCTTTGTTATTTGTTCAGCAGAATGCCTAGCCACCAAAATCCCGAGTAAGAGATGAAAATGAAAAAAAATAGCAGGAAAGTAGTCCTGGGGTTTCTAAATTTCAGATTAGCGCACGTTTGATTAGTCTCATACAAAAAAAATATGGAAGAAAAGAAGTGTGTGGTTATAAAAAGGACAAAGGAATGCTTGGATTTTACCACTGTACTTTTGCGTAGATCGATATAATCATTGCCTTTGCCAACCACAATATTATTTATTTTCATAACCTTACGTTTATCTTCCTTCTCCTCTTTATTTATATATTTATTTAATCAGAGATAGAGATAAAAAAAAGTCTTTTGAGGTAAAAGTCTATCATCATACTATACTTTCTATCTTTTACTACTATTACGACTATGTAGAAAAAAACTCGGTTTTGTTTTTTTTCCTTGTGTTATTGCTGAACCTTGATCTTCATACTGGTATAACGAAAAAAAAGAAATATACAGAGCAAGTTAAGTGTTTCCGGTGGTGTGGTAAAAATATATAACAGTAAACCAAGCTATCAAAATATAGCAAAGTAGCGAAAGCGAAAATAAGATTAGTTGGAACAGCATTTTTTATTATTTGAGCTAGGGATTAATTGAATTTCTTGGTAAGAATTGAACTGGCGTATTCGTTGGTAGGCATGCTAAAACTATATGGACATACATTGAGTATTTTTCAGTAGTCAACAGCTCACGATTTGTGTCATTGCTCCAACTTTTATTTCACCATCACCAGCTACACAGTAAACAAAATTGACAATTTTCCAAACTTTGATTAGCTATAAACGCAAAAATGGTCACGAATTGTTGAAAAGTTGTGTAACTACTAAGCAATCAAGTTTGAGTGGTGTATTAGAAGCTAATAAACATTTTCTTTGACAATTTTCCGCCCATCAGTAGGACGGACACACGTAAGCATTTGTATAAAAGTTGCTCAATCTATTCTTTCTAGTTAACAATAATAATGATTCCCCAGAGTTGTTCTAGAAAGAGCTCATGTGCTTATTATGGGAAATGGCGTCGACAGCGATGATATCACATCACGACATAGCCTAACCATCCAGTCAGTTTGTCCGCATTCCGTTATTTTTCTCCGTACAAGAAATGTCAGCAAGCGGTTTCTTGTGACTAGCACTAGAAGAGAGACTGACTGACTTGTGTTGCATGCACTCATTACTTTGGAACCAAGACCACACACAAACTCGCATGGAAGTACGTTATATAACGCCAGAATTATTTTCATTGCGCGCCAGCAAACAACGAGCCAAAAGCGAGGAAATTGTATGAAAAACCCAAACCAGCGAGAAATTTTTTTTCATGCCTCGCATCGGTTATGTTGATGTCAACGAAAATGAAAGTTGTTTTTTAGTCTTCCTTCTTCGCCCTGCGTTTCTCTCTTTTCCTTTCCTCTCTCTCTCCCTCCTTCTCCACTCGACACACACAGCAGTCGAAGTAAAGCTTCTTTGTGTATCACCGTGTCATGTGGTGCGGATCATGACGATGATGATGATGATAGTTATGTTAGGTGGTGGTAGGAGTAATATATTATAATACATATATCTCCTTGGTGCACCGAGTACTCAAGTCGATTGGCTTCCCATGTCTAAAGCTTGCTTTTTTTCACAAATACACATAAAAAACCCGACATTGAACATAACATGTCTGATGATGATGATTTTGGTGAAGGTGATGATGATGACGATAGTAGTGGTGGTGATGGTGATTTTTTTACACAATCCAGTGCGAAAATGCAAACCAGAAGGGAAAAAAATGTAACGTAACGGAATGTTCAAGTTATTGGGGGCAAACAACTTTTCATTCGACGACATGGCCATACGGATACTAAATATCAAGACATTCTTTATTGACATGGACATGGGAAAACCACAAAACACATTATTCAAAAAGTCAGTCAACTTCCACAGAGTTGCAATTGTTTTGTATACCTACCCAGATATTCATGTAGATAGGCAGATAAGGTGCATATAGGTACACAATATATCAGAGCATTTGGGCATATTACTTCTACAATACAATTTATCAAGTGATTTCAACCAACCAAGTGTACTATTTTATTTTTGTTCGGTAAAAATGAGTAAAAAAATATGTACCATGAGGAGGAGGAGAATTCTTTCAAGATTTATACGTAGGTAATGGGTAATGACAGCTCTAACTTTGGGGCTTGTTTCCAAGGTCACATTAGCATTGCTCGTAGCCATGACTTTTTGTCATCTTTTGTTTTAGGTCAAATTCATATTTACTCATATTTATGAATATACTACATACTGTATCTTACTCCCACTTTAACTGTCTCTATTTACTAAAGCATACAAGTAAAATACGACTTGCAAAAACGCACATGCTGCTGCAATAGAATTGCTTTGAGTCAGGAACACAATAAAATTCCAATACTTTTATTATAAATAGTTGCGCGATAGTCAGTCGATGTACATAAGCATGTATTTGTACCGCATACTTAAATATTAGTATAAATATTTCGAATAAATCATCATGTCTTTTTTGCTTCAATAGTATGTAGTCTCGGCTCAGTATATAGTGCAACACAACATTGTTATATTTAGTAATAATAACTTTCCTCTGTGCAAACAAAGTGAGTTGGTTTTCACGTATCACTCGCCAATCAAATAATTTATTATTATTTCTCTTCATCCGACTCCATCATCGCTATTTTGAACAACTAATCACTCAGCTCTTTCAATAAATCGAAAACAATCTATTGTTCTAGAAAGTACTATGGACTCCGGTTTGTTTTGTTCCTTCCCCTTGTCCGCCTCCTTGTCCTCCTTCAATTTGCATGGACGTGCAAAAGTAATAGGGATGTAGATGGGTGGCTGGCTGTATGAAAATGTTTCATTTTTTTGTGTGGTCGTATCATGAGACCTTCCGACCTTTGACTTTTGACGCTCAAAGCAAACAGAGTTAAATGCACCAAAGGGTTCGTGTGTAACAGCAGTCTTTATACTAAAGGCATTATTACTTGATTCAAAGTGCTGTATTTTCCTTTTACTTGCAAACGGATTTTTAATACGACACACTAATCTTCACACAGATACATATAATGTGCAAGCTTTTAGTAACGGCAGACAAGGTGAGAAAGATATTACCGCCACTTTACCATCTTTGCCAATAATGGTATTACAACAATTGATTTATTTGCTCCCACATTGGTATTTGTCCTCTGTGGTTTCATACCTAATATTGATACTGATGATGATGATGATGATAATGGTGTTTCATTTTGTTTCATGGCTACTAAAAGAAAGTAAGGTGCTGATGAAAAAGCAAGGCTGGATACAGCAAGTTTTGACGATTGACGACTACGATAATATTTACTGTGTGCAATGATGATATCACAGAAGCGAAACGGGTAATGCAGATTTGCGGTCTGAAGGAACAGAAGAAAGGAAATCTGCAGAAAAGTGAGAAAATACATGGTTTATATGAGAGCTTGAACTTTGAGCTTACTCTATGTATACATACTATATGGTCATGTTCCGTGTAGGCGGAATATAATGCAGAGTATAATCAATACATACGTGTCTCTATTATTAGAGGGAAATGGGAACGCCAATAAACTTCTCAACTTCCTTTAGGAAGTATTTATTTTCGGTAGTACTGCGCTGGTTGTCGTCATGGTCACCTATTTACTTTCTCAAGAAAGCTTTCTAAATTAGTTGAGTCTGCTACATTATGTGACTATTTATTGTTGGCAATGACGAAATTTTTTATGGCAACCAGGTGGCAAAAAAATGGAGAGAAAGAAAGAAATGAATTTTAGTTTTCATTCTCAAAACCCTAAAACGAAAAGAGAGAAAAACACATCTCTAGATTGCATGAGACGCTTCTGAAAACGTTCCAAGTGCAACGATAAAGCTACAAGGGAAGGTATGTATAAGGACAACTAGCTAGTTTTAGAAGTAGTAGCAGTGGTGGTATCAGTAGCTCGAATATGAATGTTTCGTGTTTGGTAAGTCGGCAGATGAGGAGAACAAAGTTTTGTCGTAAAGTTGACTGCTTGACATGATGTTTAAAAAAAGCACAAGGGACACTTCTTTCTGTAGCTGCTCACACTTATATCCTTGAGTAGTTTACACCACCACCATCATCACCACCGACTTTTTTTTTCAAGAGGACAAACGTGAAATCTAAAGTTTTCAGGACGGTCAGCAACAAGGAATGAGAGAACTTATATATTTGAAATTATAAAAACTTGGAGAAAAAAAAGTCGGTTGTCACGTGAATCTTCTTTACTTTTTTTTATCGTAGCAAGCCATAATATTTATTTACCATCAGCAAACAAAACTCTTAGAATTGGAAAAAAGGTGCTGGTAGGGTCATCACAGCAGCACCCTATTAGGGTGGTGTGTGGTGGTGTTGTCGTCCTTGTTAATGTGATATTAGCTAAAGAATCAATGTTCTCGAAGGATGTAGGCAGTAGTAGAACGATGCAAAGAAAGTAGCAAGTAGTACTCCTTTTATTTGTACACAAATATATAGGTAAACATGTATGTACAGAAAGGATAAAAAAAAGAAGAGGCAGAAAAGCTCACAATTTTTTCTGTAGATTTTTACTGAGTTATTTTTATTTCTTGTGTAACAAGCTTTATTCGGCGGAAAATATGAACAGCAGGGAGGGTCATAAGGCTGTGAGCTGGTGATTTCAGTCCAGTCACAATAACTTTTTTCTCCAGACAAAGATAAACTAGTAGCTCGCTCTTGTGTTTACTTTGAAACACTCTCTGTATTATTAACGTTAATAAACCGATAATCGAATATAGAAAAAGTGCGAGTACCAGCAGCAATGTCTAACATGTTTATAAAATGTATACAGTTTATTTTTTGGTTTAATGTCAGTTTCCAGAAAGTCATTTGTCAGATCTACACTTTGCTCGAAACAATTTGCTAGATTGGTCTTTTTCTCGAATAGGTCAATTTCCCGAAC
>JAHZMT010005330.1:0-10498 GCA_027743785.1 Sinhomidia bicolor
TATCTATTTACAAAAAGAACCCAAAAGACAAAAATCTATAATACATATTATCTTTACCTACCATCTCTATTTATGGTAGGGTACATACATAAATGCGATATTTATTTTGTACGAGGAACAAAGCGAATCTCCAAATCTAAATGAAATCTTTCTTTCCCAAATAGAGAGAGAGAGAGAAAAAAAACCCACACACACAAACAAGCAACCCAATAAGCAAAGCATGCATGCAGTCATTATTTCTCCGTCTGTGGTATTAGCCAAAAAAAGAGAAAATCCAGGTTAGCTTCTAAAAAGCCATGAATCTCATTAAGGCCGACTATTTTTTCCATCTGCACAGTAGTGGTGCGGTGTGTGTCCCCTACTGCTGCTTGCTGATGAGGATTTTTGTCCGTGTGTCTTATTAAAGCATTCTATAGCTACATACCTACATACATGCATAAGCTAACTAACTAAAATAGCGGAAAAGAAAACTATAGATTTTCATCTATTTTCCCCTTATAACAACTGTACATACAAACACATGCGCACATTCAGCTCACATCATTATCGTCTTATCGCTCCGTTCTTTTGTTGTCGTAAACCCATGCAGAAAAATACATCGTGTTGTGTAAGTGTGTGTGTGTGTGATCTGATCGTCGTCTCGTCGTGTACAAATCACCTTTTCCCATTTTCTACCTTCTGGTCACTTTTATTCCCTCCTTTTTCGTTACAAATGATGCGTAGTTAGCGCTTAGAGATGCCACTGAGAAGATTAGCAAAGCAGTTCAGTTCAAATAGCTTTTTTGTGCTGTGGTGAGGAAGAAAGGTGAAGAAGATGATGATGATGGTGGTGGAGGGTCAACCTGGCATGGATTTGATATTAGATTGAATGGAACGTTCATTTGGACAAATTAGTTTGATGTGGACGCCGATGATAATTCTGTGTGCCTAGTCTACATATCTAGCCTATAGGTGGTACTCAATCGGTGTTCTAGGCCAAGTCAATTAATAATTAGCAAATGTTAATATACTTTAATATTTTTTACCCCAACAACAAAGCACAAAAAATACCTATACCACGGCATCAAATTCCAATTTATTGTGTATATAATATACACACCTTCTCTTTTCTAGTTTTCAAATATGCTTTAGTCGCTAGTCGCTACTCCTTCTACTATGCTGCTGCTACCCACCACCGGCACCACCACCACTTCAGCATCATCATCATCATTTTTTATACTTCAGCTCTACTGAATTTGGAACTGGGCGTAGGTAGAAAACAAACAATAAAAAAGTGTAGTAGAATAAACAAGGTGGACTGTGGACTCAACGGCTGCTGCTGCTGTCGCTGTTGATGATGATACTCTTTATTCTGTTTACTTGAAAGTGAACTGAATGCATAATAATAGAAAACCCAAAGCCAGCTTCATCCAGTCATCCATCCATCCATCCATAAGGTCTAATTTGGCTCGTGTTCACTATCATCATCATCAGTAGTAGCAGCAGCAGTAAAAGCAACAGAATGTTGAATTTAGGTAGCACCAACAGCACACAAAAAAGTCATCTTGCTTATAGGTGATGGTGGAGAGGATAGTGAATGTGGAAAACAAAGAGAAACAACACAAATAATATGAAAAAGAGTAAAGGCAGGCAAATTGAGAACAAAAAAAGCATATAAAAAACGTAGACAGGCAGACCAGCAAAAATATAGAGAGAAGAAATAAGAGAATGGTGATGATGAGGACAACGACGATTTTACCTTTTTGCAATTCACCAACCGAATAAATACCAGGAATACCACTAGGCAACCATCACCATCATTAGAATCACCTCACTACTCACTCACTCTAATATATTCCTACTCTCCATATCTGCTCACACAACAGTGCAGTCGCAATGCTATAAAAAAGTATTACATAAAATGTAGCCATTTAGTGCTTCTTTTTCACTCTCTCTCTTCCTCTCTCTCTCTCTGATCAACTCATTGCATCACCTTTTTTCTATACAAATCGGAATACACGCATGTGTGGCGGCGTGACGTTTTTAATACATAATGCATGTGTTGGTCCATTCGTCGTTGTCGGTGAGTGTGTGTGTGGAGGTAACAACGCATTAATGCCATGAGTCTATTATTACACTACTGCTGTTGCTGGCAAATAGCAAAAAAAGAGTCAACAGAGCAGAGGCAAGGAGTCACTCACTTCACTTGAAAGAGAGAGAACAACAGGAGAAATGGGATTACATTAAGGTAAAATGAGTGCAAGCAAAGGGAAAAAATAATAGAAAAAAAAACTTTTTCAAATGTATCAAAGTAACAGCAGCAGTTGTGCAATAGCATTAAAAGGAGAGAAAAAAATTTGGTGGTGGTGGTGGTAATAGTATACCTACCTAGCTGGCTGCTCTCTCATGCTCATCTCACCCACTAAAAACTAATATAATTTAATATACTTACGTATACTTGGTTAAAAACACACAGGTATTTCCTTTCGCGTATTGCACACAGTCATCATCATCCTCATCGTCGTCGTCATCATCATCAGAACAACAACAAGCCAGGCATACCTTAGCACCACACGTACAGAGAAAGAAAAAAAATAAATATAGGGGATATTTATAGGGGAGTAAAATGGAATGTTTGAAGGAGTTAGTTAGTTGGTTAGTTGGAGGGAGTCTGTTGTAGTATCTATATGTAGAGTCATGCTGCTGCCGCTGCTGCTGTCATGCTTGCATGCACGTATGAAGCTGTCATGGTGCGAAGTGCAATTAGTGCTTATTGGCACAGCAGTGTAATATACAGAGAGCCACTATCCTACTGGGATATTGTGCGGATGAGAAAGAGAAGACGAAGAGAAGAAAAAGCAAAGAAGGGAAAAAAGGTTGGTGGATGTGGATGTTTGGCTGTGTTGCTATAAAACCTATGTACAAAACTAGATTGTTGCTTTGCTGATGATGATGATAATGCTGGCTTGGCTTTGGCTGGCAACCGTCATCTCATCATTATCCTATACAATGTACACACACACACACCTAAACAATAATACACACTGCATTATACCGAATCAAATTGAATGAATGAATCTATATGCGGTATAATTGTATGTAGGTGTATTTTATTCGCCTTTGATGATGATAATCAGTATACAAAGTGGCCGTATGTGCAAAATGGGTATATGAAAAGAAGAAGAAAAAAAGACCGAAAAAAACATTGCAACAGCGACTGTGTATTTATCTTCTTTTTTTCTTGCCTTGTCCTGTTTTACTTATAAACTCTAAGGAGAACAAAAGTTATTTGGTTACTTTGCTTAAATACTACGCAGTTGATATGTGTATACGTACGTACGTATAACAATGAGTCTCTAGAAAAATCTAATGGATTAATACTACCAATACACTTATTGCTCTACTTCTACTACAAAAACTCTGGACCTTTTATGTCATGCATGCATGCTGCATACTTTTAGAAGAGGAGTAAGGGAGAAGAAAAAGAAATTCCTAAGTGAAAATAAGTAGAAGGAAGAAAGATATGCATACCAAGAAAGAGAGAGAGAGAGGCAGAATAAATGAAGAAACAAAGTTTATTCAATCTTATTATTATTATTATCAGCAGGATATACGCAGGGAAGAAGAACGCGCACACATTTGTACAAAACATCTATCTAAACTGATCTCTCTTATCGTTCTTCTTACGTCGTGATAGTAAATGGTGGAAGTAGAAGAAGAGAAGAAAAAGGAGAAAAAAACTTGGAAAATGCAACAGCTACTCTTCTAAAGTACATATGTACACAAAAAAGTTGGTACATATGTATGTAAATATATTATACTACTTTTTACGTCCATATTGTACTGCTACTGCTGCTGCTGTTGGAGTTTAAGGGACGTGCTGCAACGTACGTATTTTTTCCCCTGCCTGCTCTCTTACTCAGTCAACAGCAGCGTTGAGTTGAGAGCAGAGTAAATCCGGTCACAGGTGTGACAATGTAAGTTGCCTGTTGTATTAGTTTTCTAGTTCATCCAATTAATGCCAAAGTCTCTGGAGAGTTTCATGAGCTGACGAGTTCTTTTGTTTTTTTATATATGTGTGTGTGCGTGTATTTTCCTTTCCATCTCTACTTATTCTTTCTCTACTACTGCTGCCATGCTGCTAAAACTCCCTCTTCTCTCTCTCTCCCTTTCCACAAAAGCATGTGCTATACTTTTTTTTGGTATTTACTAAAACGACAGAAAAAAAGCAACAGCAGGCAACACTACAGGGAGACTAAAGAAGAGCCTAACGTGAGTATAAATTCAGCTGGCTCATGGCAGAACATTGGAGTAGTAGGAGCAGCAGAGCAACAGAAAAACAACAAGAGAGTTTTCTTGTTACTTGTTCTCTTCTTCTTTTTCCCTGTTTCCTTTTTTTTCTTGTGACTTTTTATACAAGTTTTTGGCACTCTTTCCGTTTCCTTTTATTCTTCTCCCCTATGACGATGATGATGATGACGCGCTCGCTTGTTCTTGCTTCTCTTTACCTGTTTGCCTGGCTACTACCGTTTCTTTTCTACCGTCTTTTGTGAGTATTTACACAGCAATGCTAACTTACTTGGAGTGTGTGTGTGTGTGTGCTTGTTGTGTGCCATGCCATCATCATCATCATCTTCATTGCACACTGTAGTAACATAGCAGAAGTGTATATAGTCAGAAGTGTATAGGCGAGAGAGTCAAGCCAAACCAGGTATCAGGAGGATCAAAGAAGAAGAAGAGGAGGAGGACAGGAGGTTGTCGACTACATATGTTGCTCCGTTTTCGTCTTCTTCTTTTCAAGGTGTGTATATCTTTCCACAAGGTGAATTCCTAGATAGATAGACAATGGGCTCTATTATTATTATTATTATTACGACTCTTTTTACACTATTCCCTTATGTCTGCCTGCCTACACGCCATATTATCACCACCACCGCCGCCGCCGCCACCACACTTTTTATACACATTTTAACTCCACCTTGTCTTGTCTTCAAGAAAAGAAGCAGATAAGAAGATGAGAAAGAGAGAAAAAAAGTAAAGACAGAAGAGAGAAGAGAAAAAGACCTTTTTCACCTTTACAAGAGAGCAACACCATTCAACAATATTGAAGCTTTTAAGCCAAGCCAGATTTTTCATCTTCTCTCTTTTTCTTTCTTTTTCTTTCTTTCTTTCAGAAGGAAAAAAAGAGAAACAAGTAAAGTCTTGTCTAGAGCGCTGTTGATCCTTTTCCTTCAAGCTTCAGAAAAAAAAGTTTTATTCGTGTACTTCTTAACTACACTACTCGTCTAGCTTGTCTCTCTCCCTCTCTCTCTCTCTTTCTCACTCTTCCCGTTATTTTGGTTTTTCTTCACAGCAGAAAACACACACACCTAGCTATGATCTATGTAGTGTGATATATATTACAAATACTTTTAAACATGTGATTATTATATGCTTCTATATATACGTGATATATAACAGCCAAGAAAAAAAAGAATGAAAATGCTCTTCTTTTCATCGTGAATCTCTAAACAGAACGTGAAAAAAGGAAGAAAAGAAACAAGGCGTCTTTTGTATTGCATTACAATAATATCGTCATCCTCTTACCTCATCCCTTTACAATATAATTTTTCATCGCAATACTAGCGTCAGCAGCCAAAAAAACGAAGAAAAAAGGAGAACGCAAAGAAACACTGTTAAATAACCGACTCATGTTGAAAAAGAAGAAGCTTGCTTGCGTATTATTATTTATTATTATGCTTTGAACATGATAAGAAAAAAATGTTTTTTGTGAGCACAATGAAACACCTTCATCCTCAACAAGCCTAAACGAATTTTACTCAATTGAATCAGATCAAGAAGAACAAATTGTACATACACAAAAGAACAATGTTATAATAATAATAGTAATACATACAACAGAAAACATTAATGCTATTTCAGAAAATGCCAAACATAACAAGGCACACACACACAAAATAGGAACAATGTCACGCTTGTTTTGTAATCATTTTTCTTCTTGTTGCTTGTTATTTATTTTTTATGGAACATGAATGTTGTTGGTAAATAGTGTATAGAATAGAGTGTACACGAACAAGAAATACATTTATTAAAAGCTTTGCTATACATTTTACATGTATTTTAATTATTGACTTATTTAAGCAAACGAGGCAAGGTCGAAATTAAATTTTTTTGAAAACTTTTTTTTTTCAAAAATTATTACAACGCCGTTATTATTATTTTTTGCTACAATGCGATTGTAGGTACCGATTAGATTGACCCGGTGCCGGTATTTCTGTAGCACTGTAGAAAAATATATTATTTTACGTTCTTTGTTGTATTACCCGTATTTTTTCTAGCTGAAATCCCACCGGTGAATTTTAGCGTAAATTAATTTTATCCTGTACACAATCCCATACGTACTTCTGCTATTATATTACTACAACACTCCTGTTGACTAGCTAGCTAGATAAATTACACAATGTGTATAGAAACATACCAGCTTATAGACACAAACAATCGACGATGATACTACATATATTACCTAGTTGGTATATTACACAATCTACCAATCCCTTGCATTATTTTTGTGCTGTGCTGCTGCTGCTGCAGACTGCAGTACTCAACACACCAATCCATTTATTTTCTTCCGTTGATATTCCCTCTTCTTCTTTTTTTCTCTGAAATCACTCAGCAAATATATTAGAAAGAAAAAAAGAAGCTTGATATAGCTAGGTTTCTTCTCTCTTGTCTAGATATATAAATTATCTACCTTGCTTATCTGCCAACAGATATAACTTATATATTTTTTTATTACGGTGAGAATGACTATATGTATGATTTGTACACACAATACCTATGGAGAAGCAAATGGGCACGTACAAGTAGAGATTTTTTTTATAAACAATATCTCTCTCTTTCTCTACCTTCCTCTTCCTCTGCACTACACTTCCCCTCCACACACACACACGCCATTACTTATACGCCAATAAGTTACCATATGCATTGTAAATAGCTGAAAGCAGGATTGGTGTTTGCTCTCATTCCATTTTTTTCTTCTTTTCTGTTCTCTCTCTCTCTCTCTTTCTTTCTCTCTTATTTATCGATCTTGTATCTAATTGGACGATGAAATGCAGGTAAAGAAGAAAGAAAGAAGAAAAAAATACAGGGAAAGCAACAGCAGTAGCAGCAGAAAACAATACATGCTGTAGAAAACAAGAATGAAATTGGTATTTATGTTTGTGCCTCTCCGTTTCTTCTTTTTTCACGTCTTTCCCCTATTTCTCTTCTTTTTTTCTTCTTCTTTCTCCTCCTCCTCCTTCTCTTCATCTCCTCCACTCATCCATATAAAGTACCTGTAGTAATATTACCAAAGCACATACTACACCTTTATGAATGCATCGATTGTCTACATATTAGAATATGAAATAGCAGCAGCAGCACATTCTCATTCTCTTTACCTAGCGGCATCCATTTATAGGTAGGTTTGCATGTACATACCTATACAAATGTCTATATATGTATGTACTTCTCACTTATTTTGTTTTCTACTTTCTCCCTTGTGTAGTCTTCTGTAGATTATTGTCTATTAGGTAGTTAGGTAAAAAAGAAGAAGAAGAGGTAGTTTGGTAAAAAGATACTTTGTTTTCTAATCTGCACGTACATACCTGGAAAATACATACCTACCTATAATACATAATATTTTTTTCTCTCTTTCTAGAAATGCACACATCTGATCCTTACTTTCTCAATATGCGCATCCAATTGGTAAAGGAAACTATTAGCACGTACTGTATTAAAAATGCACATTCCTTTAAGGAGAATAATATGCGAGCATATGCACAATTTGTTATAGTAGTATAATTTTTCCTATGCTCCCCAAAAAAATCACTACTCTTATGTTATTCCTCATCATATATACAAACATATACATTGGTGGACATTTCGAAATATATGATCATGCAATGCACATATATACAATCACAAACCAAATGCAGCAATGAAGCCGCCGCCACCGCCGCCGCCAATGAGCTTAGGGAAAACGTGTGTGCTGCTGTTGCTGCTTCTTTCGAAGAAAATACAAAAGTTCAATAGGTTTTCTCCCGCATTTTCCTACTTTACGTGTTTCCGTGTTTGATGATACCTCTAGCTAGTTGAGCCAATTGGTCATTTCCCAAGTCATCTAATTCCATGCCTCTTCTATACCCACCTATCAGCTTAAAAAGGAGCAGAAACTGAGAACTGACTGACTGAGGCTCTCAAGTGAAGAACAAGTCAGAATATTATTATTTTTTATATCAAAGGAAACGATACCTACACATATATAAATACATACCTACAATGGCATATTATATGCAACCACCTACCTGCATATACCCAAGACAGACGCGCCGCATCCCAAACCGTTGTTCATTTATATATACAATCTTTGAACACAGATGTACACGGACTCACGTTTTTTTTCTTCTTCTTCTACTTGTTCAATAAACTATAGCTTATTGGCATTGGAGGAAAGAAAAAAATAATGTGAAGGTAGCATATATGTATGCATATATATATATGTACTAGTGTCCAATCCAAACCAGACACAGAAATCAGTCAGTACACATATATCTATCTATCTATCTACATACAATAATACACACAACATTTCAGATTATTATGAAAAAGAGCTTCTTTCTCTTATTCCTTCCCTTTCTCAAAACGGTAAATATGTAGGTTTACTCGGCTGTTGAGTAGAAAAAACCCTCATTTCCTATTTTATTCCCAGAAGCAAGCAGTAGTAGTCATCGTTTGTAATGGCACTTGCCCATACGTATAACTTGGTATTGTATATAATAGAGAGAAAGAGGGCATATATATTAAGTATTATATTTAGTGTCTCTGTTCTGTGTTATGAACCGATGTTCATGTGCGTGTACAACTAGTCAGGGAAGAATAGTCTCTGGAGAATAGGTCGTGCTTCATTAAATTTGCACAGGTACACATGTTGCCCTCAATATGTACAGCGGTAGCAGCAGCAGTAGTAGTAGTTTGTGTACACGTCTTTTTTTTCTCTCTCTCTCTCTTTCTTTTCCTCTCTCATGTTTGATGTTCCTTCTGGTTCAGTTCTGTTTCTGTGTGAGAGTTGAATTGAGCGAATGAAACGATGTGGGAATGGCTTCTTGTCAATTCAATTGCACTTAGCCAGCGAGCTTTCCCTTTTTTCCTTCAATTCTTGTTTGCCTCTTCTTCATACGAAAAACGTGTTTCTCATAAAAGCAGCAGCAGCAGCTATCTTTCTGCTTTTTTTACTATGGAAGGTGGTGGTGGTGGTATGCATGTTACACAACAACAGCACAAAAAATATATATGTGTATACAAAATGCTTATTTTATTTTTTATTATTCAATTCCACGGAAAAAGGGGGAAAGGTGAAATTGTGCATTTATTTGGGTTTTTCTCTCTACAATAACCAGTTGTACACAGTTTTTTTTTCATTTTTCTATTCCGAATATGGTAATGTATAATTTTTTATGTAAACTTTGTATGTACATATATTTTTTTTACCTTGTCTGTATTTTATTTCCGCATTTTGTTTGATTTGCTGTTTGTTTGTTTGTTTGTCGATTACTTTTTAACCTGAAATGACAAGTTAGAACTGTCATGTCATATGGATGGCGACGACTGATTTTTTCATGTCGTTTCTTTAGTACTTCCCACTTGTATAGGTACGCATGCACTCCAAACTTCAAATAGAAAAAAATGGAGGCTGACAAGTGGATATATAAAAAGGAAAATGCTAAGTACATGCATACTACATACGTGCTGCTATTTTACTTATGCATTCATTCCACTCATAAAAAAGAAGAGTCAAGTCACTCACAGTCACACACTGGCAGATTTTTTAAGTACACTTTTAACCTAAATATTATTATTTTTTTATCCTTTTTTTTCTCTTCTACTCGCCATCTCTCTATTTAAATACAAAATAAGCATGTGTATTATTATTATTTATTATTATTATTATAAAGCACTGTATAATTTTTTTGGCACTTTTTGTTGACATTACAAAGTGGGAATAAAGAAAAGTGTACTGCACTGCAAAGTGCGTAGGTAAAAAATAAAAATATGTGATTGTGAAAAAGTAGACAGTTTTGTTGTTAAAAACAGCTTACACGATATTACAAAATGTATTTTTCATCGTAAAGCAGCAGAGAAATTCTTTTTTTGTGAGAAAGCTTTTAGCAGCAGCAGCATCAGAACATTTTTGATAAAGCTCTAAAAATGTACATATATAAGATGGGCAGGTGGGGAAAAAAACGTCTGGCTCTGACTATGTTACGTATATTTTTTCCCTGAGGATAAAAACAGCAGGCAAGCAAGCAAGATATTTTTTAGGTAAAACTTTTCTTAGGCATTAAAAGCGTGATAAAAAGCAGTGAAAAAGGTTTAACTTGAGAGAGGTTGATGATGATGCAGGTAAAAATATATGGCACCTTGGTCGGTAGTAATAGTGGTGGTGGTACTACACCCAGGATATTATTATGCGGACAGATTG
>JAHZMT010005331.1:0-14505 GCA_027743785.1 Sinhomidia bicolor
AACAGGGAAATTTGTTCCTCTCTCGCAAAATAAGACCCAAGAAGCTTTTTTAGCACTCGGAAGAATTGTAATTTAGCTTACCTATATATAGCGTAAAGTTTATATTAGTTTAAATATCCATACAAAAAATTCGCTTGTTTTGAATACAATTTGCTCAAACATATGTGCATACATTTATTTAATATTAATTTTTCTGCAATATTTAATTTTATTGAGATGAAAATATCAGATTTCCGGATCTAAGCCAGTTTTAAATTTTGAAAATACCTTAAATACACCTTATATTATTCTTCCATAATGATCAATTAACCGAAAACAGTTGAGTTAGCAAAGACATGCTCGGGAAAGTGCTACCTGTAAGAAAATTTACTACGTGTGAAAATGAAATTTTTATATAAGAATAATAAATTTTTCAATACTGTCCCCCTAGTATCGTCGGTCTGGTTGCGCTAGTGACCTATGTAGTCTGTACGTATGTACTTATAAAAGTTTTTTGATAAATTGGCACAAAATATAGGACAGTTGTAATTTTTATTGTTCCAATTATAAAGCTTCCTGCATCAGCATTAAGAAGCATATTTTAGTCATATTTTGATAAACAAGCACTTCACTTGGCTTGACTGCTTAAAACGAAATTGAGATTTAAAGCTGTCAAGATAACTGTGAAATAGTAATACTAATACATATCAACAAACTACAAACTCTCTAGACAGACAAAACTATGTCTGAGTCACTCAATAAAGATTGGATTGCATGCAGCATCTGCATTTTTGCATTTCATTAAAAATATAGCTTGTTAGTAGTTGTGACTCAATAAAACAGTAAATAGTTTAACTGTAGTAGTCATCTATTCATAATAACATTGTTTGTTTTTCCTTAACTGTTTAAATTTCCTATATATTAAATAGTGCTGCTTAATACGCAAATTAATGATCAACTATTTTAACAAATAAAATGCTGCAAATCAAAAACTAATAAGAAATGGGATTCTTTCTAAGAATAGCAAACTTTTAGTTACAAACAAGTATAATGAAAACTATAAACATTAATAGCTCAAGTATTTGTAAAGTGAAGTTGCTCATAGTTTCGGCAGTACATACATCCATCCATAGACAAATATTAAAACGGAACATGTCGCATTTTTCATTGCAATAAACATTCCAATGTATCAGATGAAGAAAAGACATTTTTGTCGTACTCTTTTCTGAACAAGATAAGATACACGGGCAAGTTGGTGAAACCAGTTGCGCCACATGAATCTTTTGCTTGTCACAATTTTTGGCTCTTTAATTCTTGCATTTATAAATAGGACGGATGGTACACAATAGTACCATCCAGTAGTAGTAAATATATGTTAAGCGAGCATGCCAATCTTCCATACAGTGATGCTTCTGCTGATGATGATGAAAAGATTGAAAGAGCTGGCAAAAAATTACCCCAAATTAACTAACGTATAAAAACAGAAACGAACATTATGCATGGAACCAATTACATACTTTCCATGCCCATTGATCGCAACGACGAGGCATAGAGACTGAATGTTTTTTAGAAACTCAATATGTTGTACACTCACGAAATCAAAAATAGCTTTTTATTCAAATTTGTGGACATTTGAGACTACCTATTTTTACTCATAAAACATGTGTTTGTACAGCTTGTGATCGTTTCGGTCTAGTTCATAAGCAAAAAAATGATTTATTTTGCTTGCATGTGGAATTCAAAATTGTGAACTGTGTAACTTTTTAAAAGGAAGAAAAAAGTCCAAAGTACAATGTATATATTACATAAGTTAAAAAAATTGATGAAAGTAATTAAGAATTTTTTTTCTGGGAGACATGCTGCACAGGAAGTTGGAAAGGTTTTAATACCATGGCTTGACATAGCATTCCAGACTATTTTCTTCCTCGTCCATGGCAGAGATAGCTAGTGAGATGTAGCGTGGAATACACCGACACTCCCCATTTTTCATGCAAACTCCACATTTCCAGAACCAACAATCCGAACAGTCTGACGCAGTAGTGCATGTTTGGCCTTTACCTGTAACCTTACAAAATAAAGCACAAGCATTTAAGGAATTATTATAACCTTAATTAAATTAGGAAAAAAGGGGCACCATTAACGATAACCTTACCTCGATACTTTGTGCGAGTAGCATTGAAAGTACTATAATTGTAGGCACAAACATTGGTCGAACGAAAAGTGTCATGGTAGAAGCTCCAGTCATTTTTACTCGATATATCTCGAAAATATCGAGCTATTTATCTACGCTACCTATGCGACTAACAGAAAAGTAAACTCCAAATCACGCTTTTCACTATAAAGTTTATTTTTGGCATCTCTCGTAGTTTATAGGTGTTCTACGTGTATTGAAAAAGTTGAAATTGGCATTGGCCTAATTTTCTTCATTTTTCCTCAATGAAAAATAATTTTTAACTGACGGATGCAATTTTTTAAAAATATTGTTTGTTAATACAGTATTTTAATGAATGCTTTATAAATTTTAATATGTGGCAATGCTACATAGAATAATACTCGTGTAGACAATAAAAATTCTTAGAAAAGAAGCAAATTGAAATACAGAGTTACATAAGTACAATATTGGGATGTGTCGTTATAGTTGTGTAGTAACATTCGTTTTTAAACCGTCTTAATTTTTATTTATTTCAGGAAATTCGAGAACTTCTCTCAGAATGGGAAATTCAGTCCGTTACAATTCAGTCGGGGTCAGCCCGAGTGGCCCTTTGCTCTCCAGAGGTAATCAATCACAAGCAGTATTTACACCTTCCAACGTCATGAAGATAGTGAAATTGATAAAATTCGACAAGAAAACGCAAATTTATGTGCAATTTTAGCAATAATGCATTTCAATGAATAATATCTTATGCGTTCTTGTGTCTAGATGTTAGAAGACTGGGACCGCAACGCTGTGTTTACGTTGAGAGGTCAGCGCATAGCTATTGTACCTTCACCAACAGAAATGTTGCTTTGCGTTGGTAGACTTCCAATGAGCTACTCAGACCAGCAGTTTCATAACCTAGTGTCCATCTATGGTGAAGTTCGTCGGTACTTTTTAATGATTTCCGAGAAAACAGGTAACATTACTATTTTCAGTGTGCAACGGTATGTATTTTTGGGTGAAAATCAATTCTACGCAAAATTTAAAAAAACGGTTTTTTTGCAATGGTTACGTCAGAAATGAGATATGTGTGAAATACCTACATTTAGGAAAATGGAGCAGAATTTGTAATAAGTTGAAAAATGCTTCAATTTTTACCTAGATTGCTCTGAGGAACGGTTGTCCACAGGACTGGGGTCTTGTGGAATTTATCAATGAAGATGATGCTGAGAGAACCCAAATGGCACTAGATGGATATTTACTTCATGGGCATAGAATTCGAGTCTCCTACTACATTCCAGGAGTTCGAGCCATCAATCTGTACTTGAAGCTATTAAACGACGGGGTGAGCATTTTATTGCTTTGTATTGTTATGTTATGTCTCAGGAATAAAAGGAACCAGGACTAGGACTTTATAAACTTCCAATGTTTGAAATTTTGACACACAGGGTTCCAATAAGGGCAAGAGTGCACTGCTACCAGACCCACCAGCACCGGCTGTTTTCCAACAACTTCAAAGCTTGGCTAAGCAAAACCCAGTGTGTAAGTGAAGAAACTTTATGCTTTCAAATGGACAATAGAATAGAAAACTTGAAATGTCTGTAATTCACGATTTTTTAAAATTAAATTTTGTACTCTGCAGTTGCCCAGAATCTTCAAGCAATAATCATGCAGCAGATACAAGATTTACAGAAGGGGAAAGGTGTCAGTGGAGAACCAGGCAAGAGACAGGCATACCATAAAGGACCACAGGTTCCTTATGGCTCTTCACCATCAAATCAGTCCAATTCTAATCTAATGAAGAACGCCCACCAAACGGCACTTACCCTACTCCTTGCATCACAAATGCAACAAAATGGTTCTCCATTAACTCCGACGGGAACGCCTGGAAGTGGTCAAATGTCTCCCAATTCTTCAAATGCTGCTACATCATTACAAAATCAGCAGTTGCTAGCAGCTTTACAGGCTATGAGTAAGGGAAATACAGGAACAAGTGGCCTCACATCGCCAAACGTTTCGTCCATTGGAGAACTATGTAATGATCACTTTTTGAATGGAATTCCAGCCATGAATAACGGGCCAAATCTGAGCACACTTCTTGGACTTGCTTCAAGCAACAATATGACCGGTATGGGGCAACTTGACCAAACCTCTAACGGAGGCTTACCTCATGGTTTCTTCCAAAACGGTGGATTGTTGATGTCACCAGGATCTTCAACTGGAAGCAACTGTGCTTCCAACTCTCCAAAAGACGATCAGTGGTCATCCTTTAAGAGCAACAAGAGTTCATCGGGATTTGGAAACAATGGAGTTCAAAAGGTAAATTACTAAATTAACTAGTTTGATAATCAAATACATCAAATATTTTATTGCCAACTATTCATTTAAAACCACCGAAACTGTAACAGGATAATTCTATAAACCTATTCTTGACACTCAGTCAGCATGTTATAATTTTCTTAAAATTCAGAGTCCACTTCTGCCAAGTCCATCCGGTCTTAGTTCACCTGGTCTTGATGTTCCAATGGATACTGGAATGAATCCATCAAAGTCTCCACCAGGAGATCCATTACAAGCAGTGTGGTATTCACTCTTTGGACAGCCCTCATCACCAGAGTCTCAATCTGTCTCTGGGAACACAAGTCCACTGTTCATGAAAACTCCAATGTCTAATTGTAACAGTTCTGCAGCGGCACGTTCTGTAGACCAATTATTTGGCCTCAATTCAAACAATTCTTCACAACAAATTAGAAGCACACCGCCAGGATTCTGTGGCCCTAGTGGAAACAGAGGCATGAATGGAATGAATGGAGATTTTCAGGAAGCCCTGAACAACCTCTTGAGCAATCCTCAGAGTTTGTGTCACATTTTGGGAGGAAATTCCATCAATCCTAACGATAGTCCTAACGGTGCTAAATCGCCAATACCTTTTTCAAACAATTCTCATCAGGCACCATTTCAGCAGGGTATGCACAATGGATTGTTGCAACAAAACGTTTCACACCTCTCCAACATGCCACGTGGAAACTCAATGTCCAGCGGTTTGGACCAAGGAGGCGTTTCAAATGCCATTCTTGATTTGCTAATGCAGTCTATGAAAACTGACCAAGGCAACAATGATGGGTATAATGGCATGAAACATAACACCTGGAGTTCTGGAATGAGTACTCCACCATCTCCAATCGGAAACAATCGTTCATTTCATAATGGACACAGCAGCAATCACCATGGAGGTCCAACAATTCCCCAGCGAAGTGGATCAAATGGCAGCAGCGAAATGAGCAGCTCTAGCCCAAGATCACCTTCATATTCTCCGTTCCCACGCTCGTCAAACAAAGGTTTACTCGAGTCGGGAAACGGGAATGTTTCCCCAACGCCTACTCCATGGAGCAATCAGGTGTTGGGGAGTCCTCCCAATTCGGGGGGTTTTGGGGCTCCACACCATCTTCCAACGCATCATTCAGCCAGTTTCCCCGGGGCACAGACACGGAATATATGGGGGAACCACTCCCTCAGCCCTGGAGCGAATTCTATGAATAACAACAACAGCTTGATGGGTCAAAAGCGGAAGGTCAATCATGAAACTGGACTTGATCTGGATGGATTTCTTCCCTCTTCAATCGGACTAAACAGCAGCCCTCCAAATCTTGTTCTTGGGGCTACCCAAGGTCACAACCCTTTGCAACCACCAAATATGTGCAATACGGGGGACCTTGCGACAACTCTCTCAAATCACTACGCTGACACTTACTTTAAAAAGAAGAAGAAAAATTAAAAATTTGAAGATGATGGCTAATATCACAGATTGGAAAAACATAAGGGAAAACAGATAAAAATTTTTATTTCTCACATCTATCAAGGATTGTGTCAATATGCTAATAAGATATCTAGTTTTTACATTCCACTGCGCTGGTATACAATAATACAATGAATGTCAGTCCATCAAATTGACACGGTCAAGTTTTAAGTTCATTGTTAATAATTAAGTGATGTTAGTCAACGTCTGATTATAAATTTAAACGAAACTGCAGTATTTATTATTATTACTATTAGCATTAGTAATAGGTAGTTGTATTGTCATATAACCCAAAGAAATAGAAACTATAAACCTTGTACTGCCCGAGTGAAATTAATAATATCGTAACTTTACGCAAAAAATAATAATGGTAAGGAAGCTCGTCAAAAAAGATTGAGTTTTGCAGAGATGATGATGATACGTACCGTACCGAAATGACAAGAATTGATTCCCCATGGAGCGAATAAGTTTGGCATACGATTGACTGAATACATTTTTTAAAAGTTAATATTGTCACCTTCTCCTTGACTTTGTGGTCCTACAGATTCATCAAACTGTACATACTCTAGTAATTCCTTTTGCTACAGGAAAACGTTAGATAACCTTTTTCATTTCTTCCATCTTACACGAACTACTGAACCAAAACCAGTTTTTTTAATCTTCAAATTCAGCGTCTTTTCGCCATTTTTTAACGAATTTCAACAGAAAATATAGTCTATATAGTCTTTCTATCCTCCTTCTGACCACATACGTCTTGTAAAAAAACTAACAAGAATATGAACATTACATTACTTGTACTTCATTCTATATAGAGCTTTAATGATGAATAAACATATTATTATTATGTGAGCGTCATATGTACCTTTTGGAACAATCCAGTGATGAAAAAATGATGAAAAACTACATACAAAGGTAGCGAAACATTAATAGCTCTTTTCCTTTCTCTTTTTGTTTAAATCAAAACTTCCTCTTTTATTTTTCAAGAGGCAACTGCTCGGAAACGCGACTTACCTATATAAAAAATTCTGTCGAATTCTTCCAAACAAATTTCGTATTTATTTTCACTTCCTGTTCTACTTCACAGCGCAACTGGATTGTATTATGGTCTTATCTTCATCTCTCTTTACTGTGAAAATTGACAAATTTTGCTTCTTTTTACAAGTACTTATACGGAACATTATTATTCACCACGAGAAACGCAAACGCAAGCTCCTAGTTGTTTTTATTGAATACCTAAAAATATATGTATGTACATAAGATGGTAGTAACAGTAAACAATACTTTATCACTACACACAAGGTAAAATTTAATAGTAGCGTTAGTAGCGTAGTATAACAATGAGTGTATAATAGGATTGTATTGAAAACTGTGTGTAGTTAGTTGTAAGTATGTAATAGGCAGTCAAAATGAAGTTGTGGATAAATTGAATGTCGTTTTTCAATATTGGGAACATAAATAATAACTGGATTAGCAGAAGTGCAGCTATAGGTCGTTAGAAGGAACAGACGTTTAAATAAAAACTAGTAGTAGTAGTAGCAAAACTTTAGCGAAACTGTACTTGTAAGTGTCATGAAAAAACATACCTTGTTGACATGTATTTATAAGTATTTAATAATACTTCAATTTAGTTTTACAACTTACAATTACAACAACAATTATTTCTATTTGTCAACATGAGCAGTTTAGGAATCACAAAATATACAGCTTTAATTATAATACACTGTAGTTTATACTATTACAGAGATTAATTAGATTAAGCATTAGAATATTAATTATTGTTGATATTTTCAAAAGTCAAAATTTACAAACGGTAAAGCTAATTAGAAACATTGACACAACAACAGATTTAGAATTAAGAATATAGAATCCGTCGGTAAATTGATGTACATATTACTCATGTTGTTTTCGTTGGAGTTCTGAATTTTGATCATGTACATACATTAAACTTCGTAATTAATGACTTTAGTATTTTGGAAAAAAGCATTACCATATAGTGACATGAAGATAATGATCACTGATCAATTAGCGCATTGCTCGTATTGAACGAATAAACGTATGTACGTTTAAATTCTTCGCGTATCATTTCTTCTATTTGGAAGGGTTCGTAAAATTAAATCCCTGTAACAAGCCTATCAATAGACAAGTTAACCATTAAGTACTCTTTTACAGAATCCGCAAAGGTAAATCATTTTCTTCTGTGAACTTTACCTCCGCTCGTTTTTAAGCGACATTATATGTTTATGAGGTTTATTTATTTATTTATTTCTATAGTTCAACAGTAGACGGATAGAAATATAATTAAGATAAATATGTTTATACATACGTATATGTATTCACAGTAAATTATAAGCTACTTTGTTTTTCTTGTGTCAATTGTTTAAAAAGATTTTTTTGTAGAAAGCCGTTGTTCTGTTTTATTATATAGCTATAATTTTTTTTTCAAAAATAGCCTGTGATGTTTACGGTAACTCTGTTAGATGTTACAGCTTGAATTCAAACATCTATTCAACTTTGTTTCTATTTTTGCCTATCATCCCACTCTCATTACGGTTTTTTCATTTGCGTTGGTAGCCACCTAAATAAAATATTTTTCCCTTAATAATAATAATTTAATAATAATGCAAGTAATTACATTAGTTACAATTGTAAATAAATAGTGCTAGAAAGTGTAATGGAATATGTTAAGAAGAAAGTGTTAAGATGCACATCCTTCATTATCCTTAGCATTGCGTACTTACCAAGTTAATGTTAGTTTATCAATATTGTAATATTAAATAAGTTTACTTGTAATTATTATTATTACTTGTCTTAACTATATACTCTTGTCGTTACTGACAATAATAGTATTAATATAGTCTCACATTTTGCTACCACGAAAAGGTAATCAATTTCAGAGAAAATTTGACTTGTTTCCATCCAAAGTTGAACTTGTAAAAGTATTCATAACTAATCTCTATTGAGAGCCTTTTTGAAAGTGGGCAAAATAAAAGCTGAATTCTGTTGGTGCTAGAAAACGTTAGGGGCCTGTCAATGGTTGAACATTGCTTTTTACAGCTTTGCAACATGGAACATGGCACAAAATGGTTTTTGTACAATTCCTCTTAGAGAGTTTAATGGTATTATTATATTTCGATAGTATCGTAATTATTTTGAATCTCTTTTTCCGTTAAACACCAATAATATTATCATTATATAAAATAGGTATGTATTTTTCTATTTTTCAGACCCCTACTTTTAGACATGTAAATTTCCCTTTTAAACGCATACAGTAGTGTAAAGAGAATAAAAATTACTCATTAACAGTAAATAAAATATACACAGCAAAATATTTTTATGGTAACGTCACAGACTATTATTAAATTGCATAGTCGTAAGCGTAATTATATGAAAAGAGTAACTTACACATAGTGGATGAATAGACAGAATTGAACGGATCGATATAATATGCCCATTATAGCGCATATTGCTACTTTATAGAAGTGTTGAAAGTCTACATCGTTCATCTTTTTAAAAAATTGAAAATAATTCCCTTCTTGAAACTTTTTGCAGAAAACGTTCTAAATCACAAATTGTTCGAAGAATGAAAAATAAAAAAAATAAACATGGTATTTTGAGTGTGTAGAGTTGAAATTAAAACTGCTTACATTGCATTACAGTAAAGTAATTTCTCAAACTTTAAAAAATAATGTAACCAAACTTTTACTCTAAGTACTTAGCCCACGTGAATGTACTAATAGATATTACTAATCTATTATTATTTGTTAAATTCCTTGTCAAAATAATATCTGGTATTTTGTAAAATGATTGTTTAGCGTAGTATAACGTAGTGGTAGTGGGATTGGGATTATTGAAGTAAAACAAGTAGTTTAGTAAAATTATAAAAATAGTTAAACACTTAAGTAGTGAAAATAGGTATGCTTGAGATGAAGAATGTCCGTTGTCTGTAATTAAAGCTAACTTTATTTGCATCGCTTACATTGCATTTTATTTGTAACAGGTCACTGTCTTCAATTGTGATGAACGATTCTTTTTGAAACAATGTTAAGTAAACCCGGTAGTTTTACGTTGCTAATAGAATCGTTATGTTTCTTATGAACGTGACGGTTGAGTCGAAAGTACCTTATTATTATTATTATTGCTATTATTATTGTTATAATTATTCTATTCATTGCATGTTGTTTTTTAATTATCGTCATACTTTTCTCAATTTGTTTTGCTTAAAAAAGTAACTCGATTTATTTTTTAAATATACAGTGAAATTTATCAAAAAATCCACCCATATAGCATTATCGCAAGCTTACTTCTAATTTCTCTGAGTTTATATTTTCTATAATATCTAACTGTACTATTTTAATTAATTTCGCAGTGTAACTTGTCGAGTATTTAAATGGGCTTGGGTTAACTTGGGTAGATTAACTTGCTGTAAGATTGCATTCTTTATGACGGAATTCATCCTGTCTCCAATTATATAAAATCTGTTTGATGCATGATGATAAGCAGAGAGTAGTAATCACTCATCGTCAGTGTGTTGAATTACATTGAAAAATGAGAAACATGCGTACGGGACAAACATTTCTATTGAAGCGGGAAGTGATAAGTAAAGATGAGTGTTAGTTGTAAGTGATTTTTATGGTGCAATAGAGAATGAACTTGTACGATTGTGGTGACCTTCTATTTTTTTAATGAAACTTCCAGAAAGGACAGTTAGTTACTGTTATGTATTTTTTCGTCGTTGTCGTGGTTTTAACATTATGATACAAAAATAGCTTTACATTAACTATTATCATTTATTAATTAGCGTTATGTACATATATATACGTTACAGTAATATTTTAGCCAACTCCGTATAAATGGGATATGATGAAAGGGAATCAAACATAATGTTAGTTTAGTAATTTATAGTTTTAAAAAACAGCGACTTTACAGTTGCTGATGAAAGCGTTGACATTAGTACCTTGTTACTTGTAATCATATTATTATTATTGATTTAATATAATGTGTTGTCCACTCATCCCATTGAATTGTTTTAATTTTATGTAAATACTTTCTTGGCTCACAGTTTTAAGAAGCTTTAAGTTTATTATTTATTTGTACTCGCTTTATGGTTATTAATGGCGTCTGCCTCGTTTCACTTTTCGTTGTAAAAATATAATGTTGACCATTGTTATTTGTTACATATTAAGAATATTAGGATACTGTTTAGTCAAATCAGCAACATTCCAAATTCCATATTTTAAGAAAAGAGAGATTCATAAAAGTTAATAATTTTATGCATAAATATAAGTATAATTGTGGAATTTAAAAAAAATCTGTCTCTACATCACAAAAATATTTATTGATAACTGCACAGGCAACAGTTGAGAAGGAAGAAAAATATTGAATGAACCATTTTCCCGGAAGGTGACAAATCAGGGTAGCCTATAATTGATTTGATTGTATTTAAACACGAGAATAAACATACCTATACATTACAATTTACGAAAATACGATAATAATTTAATAAATACATCCAGGGTTGTATTTATATAATACTAATTTGGCGACATTTTATGTAAATGCCATTCCGTACAACTGTAGGAATATATAGAAATACTCAAATACATACTGGTTTTATGAAACTGTTCACTTAATGAAATTTTCAGCGACCAAATTTTAAATTGAAATCTATTCTCAACAATTTTTCTCTCTGAATCTGACACATTTACTTGTTAAGTGCTATAACGGGTGAGCGAGGAAGCGATTGTGGAAACTCTTGTGCAGCTTATAAAGTTAAATTTCTCGAAACAATTGCTTATTGCCACAACAAATGAGACCATATTATCACTACATTAGCTATGGTATATAATCATGTTATTTTTTGAATATAATATGAACAATGGTAATATATGCAAAATTCTGTTCTTAAATACTACCAACCAAAATTTTCAAAATTTGAATACCTACATTCTGCCTTGATTTGTTTGAATTGTACAATGGTGATTAGGAAATGCCTACAAAAGGGAAGTTTCATCAGTTATCATCAAGTTATTCACATTTTGCATTGGGTGAGTACTATAAAGATATTATAAAGAAGAAAAATATATTGAGGCGTTATAAACATTAAGAGTTATTATTATTAAGAATATTATGTATTGTAATAGAAAAAATATCTAAGTTATTTATTTATTATAATTATTAATATTGTTGTTGATTTACAGTTGTGATGATGATTTTTTATATATAAATATATATTTACTCTTTAAATCGTTTGATAATGTATAAAGTAGCTGTGACGACGGTAACCTACGAAACTACCAACAAGTTTCAAGACATGTATGAACTCCTCTTATCTGTCACCCACTTTTATTATTTAAAAGTATGTATTTTTAAATATTTATTGTGAGAGGGAATATTGGATAATTCTTATGCTTTCTACTACGCGGAATAGTGACAAAACTCGTGTAAAAAGATGAAGTTGATATAGAATAGCAACATTTCTCAGTCGTAAATTATACTAATCTTTGTACTGTGACACTTTTTTGTTTTATTTCTAATTTCAATGTCAGCGGTATTGAACCGTCAAATTTTTTCATTTTACTTCACAATTTTTTTAGACGATTTGATACAGTTCTTGCTAGCCATGTTCCGATTTTTCACTTTGTTGATTCGTGTTTTAATCAAAACTGTCTCGTATTTTTCCTGTATAAATATTTTAATTTGTCTGCTCATCTCGCTTTCAGTGTTTTTAGAAATCTTCCTAAAGCTCATCTTCCGTTCATTTTGATTTTTTTGAAGATATTTCATGTAAATTATTTCTACACACTTCACTACATCTAATGATTATTAAATCAAAACTTTAATTTTTACTATTTTTGTCTTTATTTGATAAATAATTACTGTAAATTTCTTAATTGGTATTACATGCCACTTTCCAGTGGGAATAACGGAGATATCATACATATGTCTGTACTTATATACCACTCTCCTTATCGCCACGTTTTTCGACATTCAGTATTTTTTGATAAGGGATACTCCTATATTCATGCTGATATATTCTAAATTTAAACTTTTCTCATCACAAAATGAGTTTTTACTTATCAGTACAGTACTATATTAAAATTTTTACTAAACATACGGATTGAATTTCACGATACATTTAACAATCTTGGGAAACTAAAACTGAACAGCTACTTAAAATTACTTAAATATGAAATTTATGTTACTTGTTTTACTCAATTTATTGTATTTAGTTAATTAATAAAAAAAATACTTTCGTATGTCGAAGCGTTTTTGTTGCCTTTATTTCATCATTTATGCATAAATTAAAGCACTACTTCGTTTCATACGAAAACAAACTTGTCTTTTGCTCAAAACGTCTCGTGAAAACAAATGTTTGAATCATCATTTACCCAAACCTCTTGCGGGACGCTCACAGGTCTGATCTGCTCATTCAGAAAAATCGTCGCATGGGCAAGCGAAGAAAAATTTTTATGCTTCGGCTTTGAACATTTCATGGATTCGCAAAACGAATAAAAAACGAGTAGAAACATACTTCATGAACAACCCAAATTACGTACATACATACTTCATGAACAAAATTTGTCTCATTCATGTTTTTATGCAAGATTAAATGAATGATGTAATATGAGAGGAACAACAAAAACCGGTAGATGTAACGATAAAAATAAATATACTCAAAATATAGTCATTTTCGGATGATATGTGTTCAGTTTATGAGTAAACTGATGACAAAAATATTCGTTCGTTTTTATTTCAGACAAGTACTTTGGAAGTGTTAAAACTACTTACTACTATTAGCAACTAAATGTTTACAAACCGTTGAAAATTGCAACAAAAGTTATTTACTCAAAGGTAAACTTTATAAATAATAGTCACCTAAATAACAATGTGACCGTAATATTTAATTTCGACGTAGTAAAATACTGGTGTAATTAGCTCTATCAACAAACATACATAACATTAAACTTTATGCACCATTGTAACGACTAGTTACTTAATTGTTTACTTGGAGATTTCATTTCTGCACTACGCGAAACGAATATCCTACACGCCTTACATATAGCAAAGTATCAATGCAGTGTTGATCGAGTTGTAATGTCGCAAAAGTAGTAAGAGATCCAACGTTTATGAATAGCGATCTTTCTTTTAATCACTTTTTACATTTGAATTATATTTTAAAAGTTCAACTTAGCACATAAAAACGCATTGTACATACGGCCGTTACATTATTGCTGCTGGAAACGACAGACGAATTATTTCACAACAACAAGTAAATGATAGTCGTAGCAAGTCATCCAGCCATCTATTAAACATACTTAACCGTGAAATTATAAAGTTCAGAAGAAGAATTCGTTTGTGCAACAGCGAAATGACACTGAAAACTAGTTTTAGGAACTACTTAACATGTGTTAACCATACAATGAAAAAAAAAATATACAACGTTTATCAAAACTCTTAGTTTTTAGACAATTAATTTTAAGATTATGGTAAATCTAATTCAATGTTACAATTAAAACTTGCAAATAAATAGTGAATTATTTTATGATATAATTTAACAGTGAAGTAATTTAATAAATAGGCAGATACCAAAGGT
>JAHZMT010005332.1:0-21223 GCA_027743785.1 Sinhomidia bicolor
TACTATTAAAAAGTACCTCTTACTTTTTTATGGTTTACAGCAGCAAAAAAAGAGTAACCTTACCTTAGCTAGTGATTTGATACATTTATGTCAGTATGACTGTGCTCATTGTCGTCTCTGTTTCTGACCAAGTTAAAAAAACTAAAAAAAAGTATATAGGTTGAGAAGGTTTTTCTTTCTGCTGGACGAAAGTAGCAGTTATGCATGGAAGAACCTGCAAGGCTACATATCATGTTGACTTTTATTGGAAAGTAGATAATGGTGGCGTTCCTTCTTGCATGCATTTTCTCCTCTAGTGGTCGCAGTAGTATAGCACCACCATCACCGCCGTCGTCCTGCTGACTTCATGGAGAAAATCACAAATGGAAAAAAAGCAGTAACATCTGCAGCAAGCCATAACAAACGAACTAGTATTATTATTACGCCCTTTTACACATAAGCAACTCTTTTTTCTGACTAACTCTATAATTTCATGTAGTTAAGTATGTATTATACACGGTACTCATATTATATAAAGTCGAAATAAGCATGCATAAAGCAAGAAAAAGTAGTAAAGTGTTTGCCGCTGGTACTCACCTTAACGTCCATGTGTGCATGTGTGTAATGAATATAGGCAAAGTTTTAATGCAATGCAGTGTTGTTCTCGACGACCGGAGGAGAGAACAAGGGGAAAAGGAGCTTAGTGAAATTTTCGGTACTTTTCTTTATTTTTATCGGAAGTTTGCCGATTCGCACGAGCATTATTAAGATCAATCAATGGTTGTTATGCTTCTTTTTGCTGCTGTAGATTTTTACGACACTCTCATATAAACTACCTATAACTAACACACTGTTAAACCTTTCTTTTTACCATTTTCTCTACCCATTTTTAAGGGTGGACACATATAATAATGCTGTAACATACATGAGTTTGAGAGCATTACTACAAGGTACTTTCACTAAATAGGAGAAAAAAACGAAAAAGAGGAGAGAAAGAAAGAGAGGAAGAATCAAGACACGGAAAATTGAACTAGATTTCAATGTATGTACAGTTGTTGCAGTAGTAGTAGCCGTCGTCGTTGTAGTATAAGTAGTTTGTAGTAAAAGCAATGGTATTTTGCTTGGCAGTTCATTGGTTTCTCTTTGTGTTTCACCGACCAAACCAACGAAAATATGATGTTTCTTTGCATTACGATTAGTCGTACACACTACAAGAACACTGTTGTTGCAGTCTACTACTACAAGTAGCACTTAGTTAAATACTTAACTGTTGTACTCGTTTCTTTTCTCCTCGCATGCATTTTTTTTCTCTGCTTTTTCTTCCACTGCTCCCTCTTATCATCATCAGTGCTTGATAGATCCCCCAGCAAAAATGTCGCAGTGCTGATGTATTATTAAGAAGACAAAACAACATCCACTGACTGACAAAAGTTTCTTTTTAAAAAATTAGAAAGAGGAAGAAAGAGAATGAGAGAAATTGTTGTTTTGTCCTTTTGTCAGTAGTGAGCAGTAGTGCTAGCAAACTTGACTTGCCATTTTATCTAGAATAAAGTCGGGAAGAAAAAAAGAAGTACATGAAGGTTGTTGTGGCAGGTTTCTTTGTCTTGTGTGTGTTTGTGTGTTGTCCGCGTCTTTGTGGTTATTGTGCTTTGCATAAGTAATGATAAAAGAGGAGGAAAGGAAAAAGTAACGGCTCCTCCACGTCCTCCTCAGCATATCTAGTTATTGTGATTGTATATGAGATAGTACTCGCTTTCTTTTGAAAAAAAATTGCACAAAGTATGTTAGTTAGTTAGTGGAAAAACAATAAGTGTTATTTGTCCGCGCTGTTAAAAAATTCATGAATTTGCAACATAATGTATTATGCATTAACAAAAGTTACATGAAAAGAAAACGGAAGCAGCAGTCCTATTCATTGAGCAAATGAGAGTGTTGTTCTCTTCTTTTGACCTGTCTTTTGTGCGCTCGTTTACAATAGTAATAGTAGTGGTGTCTTGGGCTTATTTCCCGTGTGTGATGTGATGTGTGCTGTTGTAATAATAATGTCGTGTGTGAGCAAAATTTGTAATGGACATGAGAAAGCGAATAAAGAAAGGGCTCCGGCAACGACGACGACGACTACAACCAGTTGTACCAGTGGCATTAATGGTGACCTTAATCATGCAGTATTAGAGTGTGTAAAATTGTGTTCTTCTGACTGGATTATTATTAGCTGGACCATCACGACCTAACTCGCTGCTGTACGATGACTCTCCTGAGAGAATGGGTGGGGTTAGCCTCAACGGTGGTAATGGCGGTGGGAGCAACGTTGGCACCAATTTATTTCGCGACTCGATAACGTCAGCCAGCTTGCTTCTTGAAGGAGTCGACCCAGAATGTGTAGCATGGGCACATGCAAATTCCTCAGGATGTCGGATTACTTTGAAGGACACTGCAGTGAATCTCACGATTCCCGAGGGAGCATTAAACAACAAGACGGAGGAGCTGTTCTGTGCTCTTCTTACTGAAGATAAGGATCGACCGCAACTGAGAGGTAAAGGAAATCTCATGTTTTACGATGATGTTTTAGATCCAGCAATAAAATATGCATGTCCTTTTGGGAAATTAATGTTCCTTTCAAAGCAACTTTGCTCACTGATACGTTTCTAATGAGTTGTAGTTGTAGTAGCAGCAGTAGTTGATTTTCCAATCTACTGAAGTTGTCTTCCCTTGAGAAAAATCACACTTGTTATCTTATTTCTGTCTACTTTTATGTATTTAGTATGAAAGAGTTATATTTTTAGTATTGAGAACACATTTTTTTGAACAAGTATGTCCGGCTGACAACTCTGATAATGGATGATTTAGAGTGATTTTACCAACTAGAGCGTGTTTAATAATTGTTGCAGATGGGCAGACACTCCTAAGTCCAGTGCTATCTTGTGGACCTCGAAATGTCTCTTTGAAAAAACCGGCCATCCTCAGTTTTCAGCATTGTGCAGCATTAAAGTATGGAGGTTGGGTGATTTCATTGTATCATTATGAGCAGGAAACGCTATCCAGTTCGAGTTCAGCATCTTCAGATAATAATTACAGATGTTGGAAGGTAAGAAGAATATAATTATATTAACTTGTGCAAAAAATATACAAATTCTATTCATCCACAAACAAGCAATCAGCTTTGCCAAAAAATTCATGGATTTTTTATTACTATTATATTTCCATACAGAAACTAGTAACAATTGGCGAAGAAACCATACATACCCCCGTGTTCCTGCAGCTAGACACAAATCAAGTATTTTTAGTGACAGATCGTCTAGAAAAGTTTGCCTTAGTGGGAGAGTCTCAAACAGGAAAGAAAGCAGTGAAAACGTTACGACTTGCTGCTTTCGCCCCAGCCCAAGTCAATCCCAACTCTGCCACAGAATATACCATCCGAGTCTATGTTTTAGACGATACCACGTCAGCATTGGAGGTACGTATGCATGCATACAGTTGATTACGGTTATTTTAGGAATATAAATATTAATTACTACATGAAAATCAGACTCACAAGTTACTATATAAAATTCTGAACGTTTCTTTTTGTATTATGAAACCTTCAAGTTAATAGCATTTTACTCCTCCAAAAATATCCTCGGCATTGCAAAGCAATGAAACATGAACATTGGCAAATTTTTTGCTCATATTTTTTATGTATTAACTTTGTACAGAGAGTCATTTCCCAAGAGAAGAGCATGGGCGGAAGAATGCTCGACAAGCCTAGGAGTTTGCTTTTTCAGGATGGAGGCGACAACCTATGTATATCACTAGAGGACGTGGGAGCTGGATGGAAGTGTAAACAGAGCTACCAGGTCAGAAACCATTTTTTTCTTTATATTTTTTCTACCCGTCTAAACCAAAGCCAGCAGGAAGCACCTTTGCTACTTTCATGAAAATAGTTGTTGAACCAAATTCGTATTAAAACTTGATTTCAATTGTTACAAGCCTTGAAAAGCACATCATACTACCAGTATTTTCTTATATTAAAAGGAATTCTATTTTATTTTCTACATACCCAACAACCCAACTGAGAAAAAAACTGTGTATGTATACCCTAATATTGTAGCAGCAAACAACGCCGAAACTTAACGGAAGGAAGCTAGTGATTTTAGTATTCTCTGATGGTACTCTAAGAAAAAACAAACTTTTCTAAGCAAAGAAAAAACTCTTTATTCACTTCGCAAATTTTCTCTTTTCTTGTTGTTTTCACAACATACATATTTTTCATGAATAAGTGAGTAGTCACTTGGTTGGTGTTAAAGCTCCACTTTCATCAGTTCCCTTTCTATCATCAAGAGGGACAAAGTTGAATACATGTATTTTGTATAAGTTGTTGTAGTAAGAAGCACAAAAAGAGGTACGTACAGAGGAAGTGAAGATGATGAAACAGGTTTCTTTTGAGTAGAATATGTACATATTACTAGTTTTGTGTAGTGTATAGTGTATACCCACTCACTTTTTAGAGCTTGGCAGATTTTCGTCATGAACAAGTTTAGAAATAAAAATTTTCCCTTATGCTTTGTCTCTTTTATTGTAAATGCAGAATACTAAATTAGATTTATGCTTGCATTTTCTTCTTCTTCTTCTAACGCACAGTAACAATTTGTTTTGTGTCGTCTCCTCCGTGCAGTCCAGTATAAGAAACTTACAACAAAGTACTACTACAAATATGACAAAGCTAAAGTGACGCTGGTTCTCTGTCTCTGACTAGAGAGAAAGCTTTACAAATTGTCTGTATGCTGGTTGAGCAGAAGTTGATTGCTACTGTGTGTTTTACATATGCAGGCGTAAAGTTATTTGCTAACTATTAGTAGTGTTCTTAAGGCTGCGTATTTACATACTACTACTCGGTACTTGTTCTCTCATAGGAAAACAAGGGCTAACAACATTGTTTAATTTAAGCCTCTGTGCTTTTTGCACAGTACCCGAAACAAAGTCGAATTTTGTTCAATTTAAAGCAAAATTCCATAATTTACTACTTTCTGCAAAAACCAAATATTTTTTTCGTTGATGAGCTAACCTTCAAATTATAATTTTTAAAGTTTTTCAACTCATTTTTATATATTTTATATTAAATACAAAAAGAAAAATACAAAAGTTCCAGACTAAAAAAGTTGGGTCTTTTTGTTAAAAGAAATTTTTGTATACGCCACAAGTAGAACTCAATAAGTTAGCAAAGGTGCATTTTAGATGGTGATCATCATTGCATATTATTATATCAAAAGCAAATATGGACATATCTAGCAGTTTTGAAAAAACTTAATACAACTTCAATTAAACTTTTTTTAACCATTTATGAAACGAATTGAGTATAAATGCGTTTGTAAACGGATATTCAGTAGATATTATGTGGCTAAAGAACTTTGGAACAAGTTGAAGCATAATAAATAAACCAGCGAACAAGGCTGTGCACTCACAGTTACAGCATAACTAACATGAATACATTTTCACAACAGTCAGCAGCGACGACGTACGCACGCAGCAACGGCAGTCAACCAACCAACTTAATTTTACGAACAAAAAAGTCGTCCGTAGTAATGTACATGATCATAAATCATATCATTATTTTGTCGCTGTCTTTCTCCTCTTTGCCTGTTGTTGAGTTGACTGTCGTCTTTGTCATCGTCGGTAACTTTGAATGTTTCATTGTAAAATCCCTCGGGATTGAGTTGTTAAGCTAGTTTCTTCTCTTGATGTAACTCCCTAGACAAACTTGGTTGTTTTGCTGAGAGACGGAACAAGGAGAAAAAAATAACAAAAAATACTTCATTTGAACGCTTTAAAAGCTGTATATTATTATGAAACATTCGCATAAAGCATGTATGTATGTATGTACACATTTTTTGTATTATAAAAAATGAAATTCCTTATGTACTGAAGCTATCATATTCCCATTATCAAAGTCATTACACAAACAACACGCGTTGGCGTTTTTTTACGCAAGTTTGAAACTTGTTTCATCACATCATTACCACCAGTGCAAACATGAACAAAAATGTGCCACTGGAAAAGCGTATTATTGCTGTTGTACTGCAATGAATTCATGGCTGCATCAGCGTTCTTAGATACGTGGAGACTTTCATGGATGCTAAAACATATTTGTGTAGTTTACAATAAATATAAGTAGTAGATAGTATTATTGACATGCATGTATATGTAAATTTATATAACGCTACATTTTTAAAAACCAAGCAGTAAAAAAGAGTTCGATTGACATGTTGAAAACAAACGGAGAAAAGTTCCATAACATTTTCTGTTTCAGTTAGCGCATACCTAGTTTATTTTCCATTGTAGCTACAGTCTGGAAATATTGCAAAGCTCCACGTACTTTACGAAATTGCTATAAAAATGCATGTGCCATATGTAACTTATACTAGCAAAGAGAATGATGCAGTGACAATGAGGAAATGGATATCTCATAGTACATAATAAATTATGATGGATAAATGTTTGACAGTTGCTCATTTTTTCTGATGTGGATTTTTTATATTTTTTTATGCAAAGCACATATTTACACACAGTGCAGTTTACGTTGTACTGTTGAATCCATTTCATACTGGTCTAATATATAAATAGGCATTTTAATTAAGTCTAATAATCAAATATCCAGTAGAATTATATGAAATACGTATCTTGTTACATTTTGTAATGTTTATATTTTTTGTCTTGTACAAACAGGAACTTGAATTTGGTCGCGTGTGGGGATGCCGACAGTCCAATCTCCATTGTTCGTTTACCCTAGAAAAAACGGAGAGGAAAATTTCTGCTATTTGCTTTAGACTTCTTGCTTACCAACATGTAAACCTGCAGAAACTTACATTCCGGATACGAACAGAATTAGGAAGCATGGTACGGAAAAACATGTCAAGATGCATTTGGCTGTTCATGATAACATAATTATTTTAAAGCAACCACAACATTAGATTTTGTAACGTTGAAACAAATGAGCGTGCAATTTAATTATTGTTTGATATAATCTTATAACCACTTCCAACAGAAATCCCGATCTAATCAGACCATGGGTGTTTCAAATTCATCGCCGGAAGTCACAATGGCTCCCAGATCGTCCACAGTAACTACCAGCAGTGGATGCAGTTCAATGGCCACTTTGGAGCCAGGAAGTCCATTATCTAGGTTACCACACACGTTAAAGAAACGGTTATGTCATTGCCTTGATCAACCCCATCCGACTGGCAAAGACTGGAGACTATTAGCTCAAAAACTTGGTGTTGATAGGTGCGCCATCATTTCCGAAAACAAATCATTTTAATGGACTACGTATGCTATTATTTTATGAAGAAATGAGTCAATAACGAGATTATAACTTTGATTTCCTTGTACCCTTTAGGTATACAAACTACCTCACCCTGAAACCAAGTCCAACAGAGTATATTCTTGATTTGTGGGACGTTAGGAATCGTAAACCAGAAGCAATCACCGATTTGCTAAATGCTTTAAGACTAATGGAGCGTCATGATGCTGTGTCGATATTAGAAAAGGAAATGGGTCCCTGGTTGTAATGTACTAAACTCGATCCAGAACTCGCTGAAGTCATCCGTTCACGCATTTAATTTATATACTTTGTAGTCCCTAGAACGATTTTTTGCGATAAAATAAATTATTGTGACAATTAAATGTAAAATGTTAAAATTCTTGCAAATTGTTATCCGTAAAATGTAAAATGTTTATTGATCTCGTGATATTTATTATATAGGTAGTAATAATTACATGCACTGTAATGAACTATAAACTAAAATATTATATATCCCTTATGATTCTTCTTGCCGGTCATTGTATATAATATTCTGTACAAAACATTAAAATTGTCTAAAGAGCGCTAACATTATTGCTTCTTGTCCTAACCCTGTTCTGCCATTTTTATTTCGGAATGCTTTTTGTCGGAGATAGGGTTATGGTAAAAATTAACCTTATATTATTTAACTTTTATTACATTTTAAACCTTTACCGTTGCAGCATTATTAACAAAGACAGTTTATTCATGTAAATTAAATATTGTTACTGTAAGCTCCTCATAGAAAAGTCACTACCATATTATATATACATTGTATTATAATACGAAAAGGTAATATGAAGTTGACTTTTATAAGTGCCAATAGTAAATCTTACAAGTAGCAAAGAATATATTGCGTGTGAGTGATTAACCAGTGTTTAGTTAGTAAATTGAAAGAGGAATGTACCATGTGCAGAGCAAAAAGCGTTGCCAAATAGTTAGAGGTGCGATAGCCAAATTTCTAGCAATTTATCTAGAATAAAAGGTTTCTCTGCTAAAATTTAATGGAAAATTAACTATTATAGTAGTATGCTTGCTTTTAAATAAAGCGTAGCTTACTTGTACATTTGTTGTTAATGTTTTTTGTGTTTACAAAAATGCAGACAGAATGGCAGTTTTTTCTTAAACATGTCAATTCAAATGCATTAGTCATTAATACTGAGACCGGTTGGAATTCCAATCCAATTTTTGATATTACTAAAATGGATTTATTGAGAGCAGCTTTATAATAATAATACTTTACCACGGAAAGATAAGATAGCCCAAAAGCTTACGGTCAATGCTAGAAGCATTAATCGTTCTGGGCAATAGCTAATACAAAATTCATCTTTTCAATAGTAAAGTTATAGAAATGTAAATAATAACAATAATAATAATAATAAATGTTAACTTTTTTACTTGAACAGATTTCTGCCTGTTAGTACCTTTTATAATGTACATAGGATTTTTCAGTTTGTAAACTGAATTTAATATAGTAAGCATGCAAGGTATAGTAAATATGGTCAAAATTACCGTTTAATTATCTTCATTAAGCTATTCTCGGGTACTGAAAAAACTAAAACTTACTTAGCCAGTGAATTCAAAAGTTGAATTGAATATACAAAATACAAAATAGTCGCCGATTTCAGAAAGGTATCCGTTTCCCAATATGTCCTAAAAAGTCGTGTACCCGACAAAAGAATTTTCAGTCGGCAATATTTTAAAAATCAATGTACTAGCCTGTAAAAACTGTAAATTTCGTCAATGTCTATACACTTGTATGTATTTAAATTACATGGAGTTGCTACTGTAGATAATATACTATTTTTATCTTAGCTTCATTACCTCATGCATTGTACAGAATAAAACTAAAGAAAGTGTTAAGTATAAAAATAACTTTTATTTTAAAGCCACATGAATTCTCAGCCCAATCAGATAATATTCTAATTACACAATCAGTCCTTTATATTATTTCATTTAAAATTGTCTAAAAGGTAGCAATATGTCCCGATTGAAACTTTACCTGGAAGATAACAGTCAAATAGTGAAAGTTTAAAAAAAGATAAATCAATACACACTAAGAAGTTGTTTAATACCTCTGTATATGAAATGTATATACCTACTAATTACTTGTAAATTTTTACCTTTTGTTAAAAATGTGAGAGCATATTATATCGCATACCAAATCGTCTGACAAATCGACTTAGGCTACCTATTTTACATTTTAGAACTAATGAAATTTAATCGTGTATATCCTAACGGTCTAACTAACAATGGTTAAAATTTTGTATTGTAAATTTGACATTATACACCGTTGCCAGAAAAAAAATATTAACTATGATATTGTACATATTTAGGGTAGCATACTTATTTACTATCATAACGTAAACTGTAAATATCACATTGTAGTCTGATTGTAAGAGAACTGTATAGAACAGGATTTACATGCATCTATGTAACTATACCACACACATACTAACTATATAAGATTCAATTGTGCATAGAGAAGTAAAAGATGACTATCAAAAATCGGTATAAACTGTTTTCATGTAGAATGATTACGTAGCTAGATAATTAGTATTATTATAACAAACAAAAAAACCTAAAAAGGTAGCGCTCTACACACAGTCTACTACAACAACAACCACCACTACTACCACCATTTAACTACTAAAATGTATAGATAGGAGAAATATATTACCCATTTATTGTTAACTATGTATATGTAAAAATGTGGAGCTTTATTCACCCCCACAACAATACAACTTATTATACTTAGACACAGAGTTGAAAGTTGTAAAAGAAGATCGAATAACATTGTTTTTGTGTGGAAATACAATAAAATATATATAACAATAAAAAAATATTCAAAGTTTGAAAGCATCTCGTGATAATGAACATGAACACTTCCCTCGCACACTGATCGCATCCATCCATACATATTTGTTCAAGCATCCGTAAAATCTCATAACACAATTTTAGCATCATCACATCAAGGAATTATGGCTTTTTTTGAAGCGCTACATCAACTAACTTGATACCAAAAACAGATTTACATGGGCGGAAAATGCACGATAAAACACAAAAAGTTTTGCAAGAAAGACACGAGGGATTTGGAAACGTATAATAATAATAATATGAAGAAGCAAAAAAAGTTGTGCGCACCGAATGAATGATATGTAATGATAAATACTGCTAAAAACATATGCACTTTTTCATCTTTTCTCTTGACGCAATGAGAAGCCAAAGAAAAAAAATCAAGTTTTAGCACTCGTTTGTATTAGCTCATTCAAAGAGAATTGGTACTGGTAGGAAAATATTTTGATTACGGGGCTTGGCAAAAGTTATGAGAATTGAAATAATCACTTGTTTTGATCTTCAATCTTCTTGATCTAAGGCATCAAGAATCCATCGACAATAAAAATGAGAACATGAAATGATCCTCCTAATTTGCACTCTTTCTTATACGTGCTTTGAACACCTGCACCACGCATTGATCTAAAACTAAAGCTGAAAAATCATATATATACTCTTGAAGATATCATAAAAAAGAGGAGTAACGTCAGCAGTACTTGCAGAAGTGTCAGAATTTGTATTAAAATACTCTACTTATTTTACTATTTTATTGAGCTGTAGTTACTATACATATTTTTATGAGATACTCCTTCTGTTTATTTGAAGTAATCATTGACGATTTGCAACTGGCGGTGCCATTCTTCTTGATGAAAAGAGAAGTAAAGCATAAAATGATGAGTTTGCACATGGATACTACTACAACTCAGTGACAATGACCTTCATTGTCTCAACTTTTTTTTCATCTGATGATGATTCATGGATCGCATGAGTTTTCAGATACTTGTTTGTGACTGTAAAAATAGAAATCATCACAGCCATTATTATAATGCTCACCTAATACCTAAAAATGTACCAGGCTTAAAAACTTTGTTTCATCGTTCACGCCACGCACTGCATATGGTCCAATGCTGCTGGATGATTTTTTTAAAAGTCAATTTACTAGTAACTTATTATTGCTTTAAAGCATTGAATATCTTCTTTTTTTAAATCTGCAAATCGATTTCAATTACCTAAACAAAACGCTTATTTCTTGACCCTGAGCACTGTCTTAAAAATTGTCTATATCAAATTATCATAATAAACAAATAAATCTTTTGCTACAAATTAAACATATAAGATGAGCACACAAATTGTTTTACTAAGCATATAATTACGGTAAACCAACTGGTTACATTCCATCATGCATTGGCAGGTGTAATAGTTCTTGTTTAATATAATATTGCGAGTAATAATATTATAGGAATGAGTAGAAGTCAAGACAAATTTATTAAAGATGCTTGTTGCAGGCTTTCTTATTACCCATAATTGTAGTTATACTACATGTACATAACATTGTTAGATACATATCATGGCTAACAAGTGAGCTCAAGATTTTAACGTGTTAGTTATCTTAACTCACACGATTGGCAGATAAAAATTACTTAGATGAGCATAAAAGTCAAATTAGCAAATACAAAGCATTAGAATCGGACACTTGTGTAGTCAGATCAGTATAAATAACCGTTTAGAAGTGGTCTTTGATCATACAACAATATCATGAAAAAAATATACTACAATGTGGTATTGGGAATTTGTCTTGTTCTCTACTTCGACAATTACAACAGAGTATATAATTTGGCTGTATTCATTTATTTAATAAATTACTTTCACTCACACACCGGTTAGAAAACACTAACGAACTTATATATTTTAGAGCGAATATATTTACTTTGCTGCAATCTTTTGGCAATTATTGGGTGCAAGTGTGCTTCAATTTATTATTTTGCCAAACAGAATAATGACGTACAGAGAATTGATGAAATGCATAAACAACTATTTTAAATGAAATAGAGAGAAATACTGAAACGGTCAAAAACTTTTTTTGCCTATCATACTTTCGCTTGTACTATAATTATTGAGTAGAAAATTAAAACAAAACAATTTTATATTATATATACCTTTCACTTTATAATGAAAATTATTGTTTAGTTCTTTATTATTTAGCAAGGCCAAAGTTGATAGAAAAGCAAATATATAACAACTGAAAAGCTGTTCTAGCCAATAGTAGCTTGTGTCGTTCATTAAGTTTCTAAATACCTCATACATTGTTTTTTTATGATTGAAATTGACTTTCAAAAATCCATTCCGCAGAAAAGTGGGTTAATGTCAGCTTTTAGCTGTCATTTTTAACCAGTACACAATCATATATTTAAAGGAAATTGGCAAGCTTGCTTGTTGTGTATATATGTAATATAGCAGCGTGTATATATTTTACCATAAAACAAAACTTGAACAAAGAAATACCACCTCTTGTACAAACACGCATGAATAGGCAAAAGAATGGCAGTAGCGCTGACTAGAGAGACATTTATTGAAATTTTCATACGGTTCCAAACAAAGGTTGTGTGTTTTACTTCAATTCTCCATCCATTTCTCAACATTTTTGACGTAAGTTCATAAGCAATGCTGTAGTATTTTGAGCTATTTAAGGGACAAAAAAACGTAAGAAAAGAGCAAGCCATCAAAAGTGTAGAGCGAGTGACGACATAATACACATTACATGCCTACATAAAAAAGCATTATAAACCAACACAGAGGTTGTTGACTATAATAATATATATAGCGCTTTTTATTCAGAGTGGCTTTTTTGGTTTTATCGCTCTTTAACAAAACAACTTCCTCCAACCAAATCTGCCGTGTTACTTGTTTGCATGCTTGCCAAAATGGCAAATTATCCTTAATAATAACCATAAAACCATTTTGCAAACGCTTCCACTTGAGTCCCACTGGTAAAGCCTTCTTGGTCATAAGATTTTCTCTCTGTATATGTATGCATATATGTATGTGTGTGTGTGTGTGTTTGCATATCGCAAAGATAATCCGATTATATTTATGTATGTATTGTCGCTTCTTTTCTTATTGCTTTTCTACCGACTTTGGGTCACTTTACTATATCCACATCTTCAGTATATAAACGTTACTTATTGTATAGTAAATGCTTTACTTTATGGATTTTGCTAAGCTCGGAGCAATGTAGTGTACTGACTGCTACACAATCAAGTCTTCAACTCAGCAACTCAATTTTATCAATTTACCCCACATTTTTAGTTTCTCAGTTTATCTATATAGTATCTTGTCACTTACTACACGTTGTCTTTGCCTTTGCCTACATGTTTACTTAACTTGAGCTATTTTTGTTTTCTCCAGTTTCCAAAAATCTAAAAATAAGCCTCTATTTACAACAAAACAAAATTACATATCTGCTAATCTAATTACTACAACAGTTCGGTTTTGCTGAAAAAATTTTCATCTCAATCCAGCCGGTACTTTCCTTTTAATTCACAACAACACTTGAATTTTCATTTAGCAGAGAAAGTTGAGTTTTTAATAGGTGCTAATTTCTTAATACACTTTACTCTTCCTCTTACTCGGCAAAGAAAATTGAATTTTAATAATCTAATAATACACACCACACAGCTCAAATTGGTATTTAGGTGGCTGGTATATATGAAATCTGGACTGAACTGGCATTTATTATCGAATGAAAAGCAATAATTAGTCGGCAATTTTGTGTTACCTGTCATTCATTACAACCTGACTATTGAGCGCACACCGAGCAAAATGATTTAGTGGCTTCATTTGCACTCATTTGTTTGGTTTTCTTATCATCCTCATCATCAGCATTCACTTTCTGGTAGAATCATTCATTTGTACTGCTTGCTGCTGCTGATGTACTTTTTTACGTGCAGGTATTTTATTTCACCTGAGAAGTAAAAAAACTTGGAAAAAGTCCACACGAGAAGAAGAATCAGAGAAGTAGAAACGAGTATGTGTTTGTGGAGTGGAGTGGAGTGAGTGAGTAGCAGTAGCACCAACAGAGAACAAACAGCAACAAACAGCATCTTATTTTTTCTGTCTGCTGATGAAACACATGTAAAGCATACAAGGTTTGTTTACAGTTTTTTGCATCATCATATAATAATAATATCTCTGCACATCAGCCAGTATATCATCGGGAGGCGCAGCAGCTTCTTATCAGACTATTTATTTATTTAAATTTTATCTGACTTGCATTGGCAAACGGCCTTATCATCATTAAAGTAAAGATAGACAATAGTGTTTTTGGATAGGTGATGATGATGATGATGAGGATTAATGTTGATATTTTGTGTATGTTGTTATTGTTGTTGTGTGTTTACATTAAATTTGCTACAGACTCTTGTTCACATTTTACATAAAAGTTCACTTAACTTGGCTTAATTGCAATGTACCTTTCAGTGCATTAATATCATTTGTAATAAGGCTGTAAATTTTTTAATTGCAGATAAAAAAGCTTCATGATTACGATGAACGTGCACATGTGAAAAAGATGGTAGTTATTGCTGTTTTGAAAGGAATAGCAGAAATCACAACAAGTCTTTCAATTTGTTAAAAGAAAGTCTTGGAGTTTGACTGTATTTTGGAAGTGGTACTACTACTGTGCATTTTTTCAAGGATTTGTGTATCTATTTTGCGGCAAGTTTTTTAACAGTCTTTCAACTCTTTTGTATCTGTGAAAGTGAATAAGTTGTACCTAAAAATCATCCTGCACCATGTCGGAATCTGGGGGACAGGTAAAGTGATCTTTTTATAGATTTTTTTCTTCCTTTCATGTGTTGTATATAGTATAGGTTAACTTAACATAGGTTATCGTAATGTAATATTGACTACTTGCAGCAGTGCGCTCTGTGTAGTTCAAATGTAGGGTAGCGATATCTCAAAAACAGATCGTGTTGTTGATTGCATTGGTAATACTGTGGAGGACTTTGTTCTTCCGTCAAAAATATTATTGTTGTGTTGTTGTGAACAATTAGCTAATTAGTTGTAGTACGAAACTGTTCAATCTCATTAAAAAATATGTCCTGTTTTAAGTGTCTAGGAAAAAGACGTATTAAGGAGGTTCGGTATTTCAAAATATTTAGGACCAATTGACATATTATAATACTTACATATGTATTGTATCTCATTTATTCCAGAAACCACTTCATCTTATCCATTTCAATGATGTTTACGACATTGGTTTGTGCAAAACATTTAATGAAGTAAAAAATATTTTTCCATAAGCTGTGGTAACTTAAAGTTTTGTGAATGAAACAGAAAGCCAAAAAAAGGAGCCTATAGGCGGAGCAACTCGTTTTTGTACTGCTGTTAAAAAATATGCTCATCTCGATCCAGTGGTTTTATTCAGTGGCGATTGCTTTGCTCCAAGTTTATGTAAGAACTAAGAACTATACTGAAAAAAATAAATTTCAAGTCGAAAAGTTTTTGTTTGTCATTATGTTTATTTATCGCAAATTTATGCTAATATTTGTTAAAACATTTGACAAAATTTATTGTTATTTTAAAACAAAAATCTAGTATCTTTAATTGCAAAAGGAGAGCAAATGGTTCCAGTACTAAATCATGTGAATACTGCGTGTGCTGTCTATGGAAATCACGATTTTGGTACGTGTCTTAGTAGTACTGCATTTAGCCTGCCAATTGAAATGCACACTTCTATTGTCTTTAACTGCTTTAGCATGTATAATTTATCGCAGATTTCGGAGTGGATTGTCTCGCGGATCTCGTTGAAAAAACAACATTTCCCTGGTTAATGTCTAATGTGATTGATAAAGAAACGAATGCACCACTTGGCGATGGGAAAGTGACGCACGTCCTTGAAAAAAATGGAAGGAAAATTGGCTTGGTATGTATGTATATTTTATATAAAATGTTTCTCAAGATTTAGACAATTTGCACATTTGATCGTTGCGCACATGACGTCCGTCCAGCCGGCCGACATCACATCTTTTACAACGACTAATATGTTAATGTAATTTGCCAATAAATTTAAAACTTATTTAGATGGGATTGGTTGAGCTGGAATGGCTGGAAACATTATCTACAATTGATCCAGAGGCAGTTATTTACAAGGACTATGTTGAAGTCGGAAATGAACTTGCAAAACAACTAAAGGACGAAGGATGTCAAGTTATTATAGGTTATAATAACTTTTATTCTTCAAAACAAATTTAAAATGAAAATTTTATGCTTTATTAAAATTTGTGCTATATTTTATGTTATTAGCGCTTACTCACATGAGGATGCCAAATGATCAACGGTAATATTTTTAATGATCATTTTCTAATATATAATTTTAAATTTTAAAATAAAGGCTACACAAATTTATATGTTGTGTGTACTATTATTGCAGATTGGCTGAAAACGCACAAGGAATCGATTTAATATTAGGAGGGCATGATCATGTATACGATGTCAAGCATGTAAGTACACGAAATGCAAGGGTGCAAATACTAAAAAATTGTCAAGAATGCAAAACTGTTTTTCAGCTATGAATGAAATTTGAAGACAATTCATTTTCCCTTAACACTGTGTTTTTAACAACTGCAATTAACTTGACAGATCAAGGGAATAAGTGTCGTAAAAAGTGGAACAGATTTCAGAGACTTTAGCCTAATTACCGTTAGTTTTAGTGATGCTAACAACAACCCACAATTTAACATTGAAAGAATTTCTGTAACATCTGACTATGACGAAGATCCAGCACTTAAGGCTGAACTTGCACTATACATAGGTATCAACCTTAAGTATCTAATCAACTTATCATGCCAAATTTTCTTCGCATTTAACCCAATAACTGTTTCTAATATACGTGTTCAGACATGATGAGTACTAAAATGGACGATGTCCTTGGGGAGTTCCACGTTGAGTTAGACGGTCTTTTTGAAACGGTGCGCACAAAGGAGTCCAACATCGGGAATTTTGTCTGCGACATTATGATGGTTTGAAAATATACATTTGTTTTAATTTATTTATATTTACTTTGTATACTCTATAATTTATTCTATAATCTAATTATTGACAGGCTAGCTGCAATGGTGACTGTGCTCTATTGAATAGTGGAACACTTCGCAGCGAGTAAGTGAATTAAAATCACAATGTGGTTTGACATGTCGTGTTTATCTGTTATGTTCGTAATTGTAAGTATTTAAGCTGATATTTTATAGCTATTTTTTCATTTGTTTTATCTTGTAGTCGTATACATCCCCCGGGCGCTTTCACTATGCGCGATTTACTGACCATCCTACCTATGCTAGACAGTCTCGTCGTCCTAAAAGTGAGTGGAACACAAATCATTGAAGCTTTGGAAAATGGTGTTTCCCAGTATCCAAAACTTGAAGGACGATTTCCACAAATTGCTGGTTTAAGATTTGCATTTGACCCGTCCAAACCACCAGGATCCAGAATAGATCCAAAGTTCCTAAAAATAGGAGACGAATATGTTCAACCTCACCAATTTTATCGTTTAGTGACAAAAGAATATATTGCTACTGGTCATGATGGATACACATGTTTGGCCACAGCAGAAGTTTTGGTAAATTTAAGTTTCCTTTTCAACCATAGCAAATTATTGCTATTTATTTTAATATTAAAAACTGGTGGAAATACTAAACATTAACAATACTCTCATGTTTATAGGCGGATTCTGATCAGTGCTTAGAGTTGAGTATAGCAATTCAAAACCACTTCCACGCCATTGAAATGGTCACTTCCACCAGACGGAACTCGAGACATCACCAATCTTTAATTCTTTTGAGGTAACTTTTTATAGTTTTTAACGAAAAGTTTACTAAGGCATTTCCCCCAATTAATCTAACCTTGCCCCAATTCCTATTTAGTCGACGACATAGTCTCTTGCGTTCAATGACTTCCGTGGTCAGTGGTCCTACTTCCGTGGAAAGGTGCAACTCTTTGTCACCCAGACCTTCACTGTCGCGCCAGGGTAACGTTGTCGAAGACATGGAAAAGAGTAGCTGTCGACTAGCTCCAGAAGTGGAGGGAAGAATAGTAGTCATTAAAAATAAAGAGGTATTATCCATAACTATAACATTATTTGTCAATGATATGCAAGGTGTAAGTACACATGATCACTATAACTGATATTTTTTATGTTTGCCTTTTTAGTGTCTACAAGATTTGATTAATGAGCGAAAAGATTGGGAAGCAAGCCGAGCCATTAAAGAGGAAGACGATGAAAATTTAAGCCCAACTACCCCTACTGGTAAGGTGATAGAAGCACAATAGCACACAATACCATCCTCAATATATTTTCAACAACGGTGAAGTACGGGCATGTGTTTTTTGGCTGATTGACTATAGTTTTTTATAATTTATAATTCTGTAATGTGATATTTATTCAACATTTCGCTTACTCATTATTCTAGTTTTTTAAGAATTTTACGTTTACTAATCAACTACTCATCAAAAGCCTAAAAATATTAAATTTGCTGTTTAATTAAGCGTGTATACTGGTTCAAGATTCAGTATACTTGTAAAAGTTTGCAATTACAGAAATATCATGAAAGACTTTTTTGATATATTGTTAAAAGTATTAATTTCCTAATAAGTACGCCTAGTCTTCAGTCGCTTTAAAATAGTCATTCACCGAAACTAAATTGCACAAATCATTGAATATTTTACTTGTGCTTTTTTGTAAATATCATTTATTTGCAATTAAAGTACATAGACCGTGTCCCTCCATTTGTAATGCAGTATTGAAGACGCATGCATATCTATAAACGTTTAAATAATATATTATAATAATTGATATTTTAACAAAAAAAACATTTAAACTTCTAAACACAAAGTGATAGTTGAGTGAAATGTGTATTTGTTTAACTAATATACAAAAGTATTTACTGTAAATCAAGGCTGAAAAAGAAATGCCTCTACAATTGGACGTCACCAATTTACTAAATTAATTCTCATATAATATGCAATTAAACTCTAGTGCAATAACAAATTTGTTGTTTTTCATTACCAAAATTTGTCCATCAATCTTGTATCGCAACAGCTATATCCAAAATGAATTGCTAGTTTTGTTCCAATAATAATTTGGTGCTTATAATAATAATTGTAGTGAATCATTATTTGTGTTTTTATAAAAAATGATAGTATGTGTATAAACATTCTTTTTATATCTAAAACCTAATTTAACAAATTCCAGAATATTTTAATGGCTTAATTTAAATACTCATGTTGTATATGATGATAGTATGTAAAGACCTAAATTTTGTCATTGTAAGTAACGTTCCAAAGTATTTGTCTTTAATTATTGTAGTAACACTTTTGGTTTTAATTTTAAGTTGATATATTTCTTGTTCATTTTATCAAGTTGAAAAGAATATTTTAAAAGATTATTCTAACCACATAATTTATATCAAAGATATATATATACATGTGAATTGTGTGATATTGCTTTATAAATGTTAATAATTAGTACTAAGCATAAATATTTTCCACTGTCTCTGATGTTCACATGTATAGATCATCTTGCCAGACTTCGTTGTCTGCATTTAGCTGCATTAAATCGTCAAGAGTCACCAGACAGTTGTAATTCCAGGGATCCCTCCCCTTCTATTATTCTTACGCCTTCTACAGAATAGCCAATTTACAAGTAGAGTAGTATTACACGATAACTAATTAATTATTATTACAGTTGTACTGTTTACATATTACATGATAAAACTTGTTTAATTATTTGATTTAATTAAATATATATGTATTAGTTGAGTCATTGTAAAAGTATTCATTGTTTCCTTCCACGCAACAAGACATTTTATAAAGTCTATACTCTATAGTCTATGTAGTAAATCGTTGTATGCTTGATGCGGATTGCTAAGTATGTGGTATTCCATTGGACATGTTATGGTATGGTTAGTATTAATAAAGGCATTACCACTACAGTCACTATGGACTATAATGGAAGGTCAAAATCTTATTTTCATCATTTTTTATGTAAACAGCGTGACAACGAATAACGCGAATAACCACAGAGAAACCGCACGTGAAAATTGAATTGAGAGTTAAATCATTTCGGTCATTCTTATTATTCCATATTTTCAATATCAAGAAAACTCTACGCAAGTGCCTTCATACTTATTTATGATCCTTGAATTGAGACCCTGTAATGGTCTAAGGTGATTGAAAAAATCAGGTTGTTTTTTTGTATTACAAGTAATGGAACCAATCATCGAACCTGATGGTATATCTAAGGATAGCTATAAAACGGTGGGTTAGATTGGTTTGAGAGTTTAAAATTCCGTCATCCAATAATTAAAATGAGTGAACAAACAAATGTATAAAACCTACATGGTTATGTCACTTGTAGGCTCTTCCAAAGATTTTTGAATATGTCAAACTAAGGGATTTAATGAAAATGCGCCCTGTCAATAAATTATGGAACAGCATTATTGTGGAGTCAATGCGCATGCAAAAAGAGGGTGGTTTGTCTTTTCACGTCAATTCCACTTCCTTGGATGTATTCAAAACTCTTTCCCTTTCTTTCCCGGTGAAACAGTTCAATTTTGATGGCTTGAATTTAGAAGACATATTCGGACAAGCTGAAACATTTCGTCGTTTCAGCATAAATCACTGCTTGAACATGACTTCCCTTTGTATTTTTAATTGCAATCTAAGTACTGGAAGATTTTTTGAACTGTTGGCATTTTGCAAGAAATTATCAAATCTTAAGCTACGGAACGTACCGTCAATTTACAGGGTAGAAAATCGGATTGCTGTCTATGATTGGGCGTTTTGTTTCAAGTCTGTGAGGCAAAATTTGTCAAAGGTGCAGAGTCTGGTGGTTTCAGATAAAAGACTTTCTCACAATGACATTTGGGGACTAGCTAACAAAATGACAGACCTAAAGCATCTTCATGTTCACGTTCAAGAAGCAAGTTTTATACCAATTAAAGGTATTAACCCTACTGCGCCTGAAGCCAAAAGGCCGTTGCTAACCATTCTTTTTAAATATAATTAAAAAAATTATCAGCCTGTGACCACATTAATTTTTGAGGC
>JAHZMT010005333.1:0-12856 GCA_027743785.1 Sinhomidia bicolor
CATCAGAAAGCGTTTTATCATCCATCAGGGAGATTTTTGTTTGTTGTTGTAAATGTAAGAGTAAGACAAGTTGAGTTTTGACAAAAAAGGATTAAAAATGTAAATAAAAAGCATAACTTAACCCATCAAGTTTACCCCGTATATTAATTATCTGAAATAATATTTGTCAAAGATTTATCATTACAATATGATAGCAACCTTCAACCTACCTTTATCACATTCAAATAAAAATAAAAACTCAAAATACCAGTGCCATCACGAAAACAAATATTTGTGGCTTTTTTTATTCCTACAAAGAGCGATATATGCGTCTGACATGTCATCTTTTGAGTAAAAGAATAGACATGGATGTCCATACATGTATTTGAATTTTGCATTAAGGAAAGTATTACGTATGTTTTAATTTACGTTTTTTAAAATTTAGTTTTGACTGTAAATTTTGATGCAGACTCATCTTACCCCACTGATCTTGTTGACTGAAATGAAAAGAAATTTGATAGTATAATCATCGTCCCTCCCCTGTGCGTTATCAAATTGTGAGTGGTGTCTATTTCTAAAGTTGTCGTCAATTGAATTAACATTGATAATTGTTCGCAGTGATATATACATCTCGTATGTGAAAACTATATGAACATTACAACGAAGTTTTGATACGCAATGATTACGTGATATAACTACTATAAGTTGATGGACTATGACTATACTATATCATAATGATACTATCTACTTTACTATCGCTTATATGCATGATTCATGATGATCCATTCCATTTGTTAGTATCTAAACATATTATATACTTTGCTGAAAACTTGATTTGACTCACCTGTGCAGGTAGCTTTGCATTGTTTGCATATCCACGCTGCTAATATTGCTATATCAAAAGGAGCAAAAAGCTATCATCAACAAAAACATAGCATGTATTAATATATGTATATGAAATAACATTGATGGTAGACCTTGAATCTTGAATCTATAAAAATGTCTTTTACGGTATAGATCGACAATCATCCCAACTATTATTAAGACGACAGTAGTACTAACAAGTAAAAATCCATCTGATTAGAAATAAATTTCAGATTAAAATTAATAAAACACAAGATTCTTCAGATGACAGCACATTGAATTTATACAATAATACCATTCAATTTACATTTACACAAAGCAAACTCGCCTTTCCTAACATATTATTTTTGTATCGAGATTAAAAAATAAAATTGGACTAATACACCACACCCACACGTGCATGAATCTGTGAACCTTCTCGACTTATTGCTAGTAAATGTGTATTGTATATTACGGGAACAAAATAATAATACATTTTCTTTTACATACAAGTTAAAAGTTCACAGGTGCTTATGGAAGAAAGAATCTCACCAACAAATTACAATACATTGTTCAATCCATGGTTCAATCCTAGGATAACTGGGTCATTGGATTTTTTATAGAATTTAATCCAAAAGTTAAAGTATTTACGTTATTGCAATAGATGACAAAAACCTATTTCTGTACAGTAAATATTGAAAAAGTCTTTGCCAATTTCGTAAGAAGAAAACGAAACGAAAATGATGACGACTTTTGACAAAGCATTATACATGGACATCAAAGAAGGAAATATTGTAAGCACCGAAGAAAAACGACTTACACTTGCATATGAGGGACTGACAAATGTGCCTGATAACTTGGTTAAAGACTACGGAGAAATCGTGGAAATAATTGACCTGAGCCACAACAAACTAACGTAAACAAATAGAACATAATTTATTACTTGAGGTTTTTTGTAATATGCCTGAAAATTGTGCTTATTTAACATTTACGTATACATGAAAATCCTGATTATTTCAGTAATGTCGACTTTCTGGCATCATTTAAGAAGTTAACTACACTAATATTGGACCATAACTACCTCACCGCTGACGTTGTATTTCCAGAGAATCGACATTTAACAACACTGTGGTTAAATCATAATTTTATTGACAAACTGCATCCATTTGTTCACAAACTGAGCAAAGCTTTTAAGAATCTCAAATTTTTAAGTTTGATGGGAAACACGTAAGCATTTCTTAATTTATTGCTCAAAACTCGCTACAATGTAAAAAAAATACTCCACTACTGGTGAAATCATAAGAGCTCATTTTACTTATATTTACAGCGGTGCACCAAGCTACCTAAATGGTGGAACCTATTATGAATACATCCAGTACAGGTATGCAAGAGGGAATTAAAATACGATGAGCAAATCACAGTGCACAAAGTATAAAAATTCAGTATAAATTTTCACGGTTTCCAGACTTTTTGTGATTGCCTGGATTCCACAATTGGAATACTTGGATGACCGTGTAATCACTGAAGATCAACGAGCGGAAGCCAAAAGACTATTTGGACGATCATTTTACACGATATTTGTTCAAGAACAAATTCCTGATTTGATAGAAAAAATTATGACAAAAGTAAAAAGTAGTTCCGTGCGAACTTCCGTTGAAATTGGTAACGAAGAGCATGAACACTCTGTCATATCAAACAACCCCAGTGGAAATGAAGCGAATAGCAATCGATTTGCGAATATTCCAGTGTCACCCCAACCTGTGCGACTGAACTCTTCCGACTCTGACTCATCTCTAAGTCTTCCCAGAAGGAAACCAAGAAATCTAGTTATATAGTCTTCAAAGAATTTACTTTTGGCTTAAATAGTAATTTAATTTATCTTCTAAATGCTCGCTTCCATTTTAATTTACGATACTTAATTTTTCTTGTGTTTTTACTATACGGATATATGCATGGAATTTAGGCAATAAAAATTGAAACGCACTTTCAAAAGCATAATTATTTATTTTGTAACAATTTATTTACGGTTACGCAAGTACATGTTATTGCTGTATTTATACAAAACCTTCGTATATATTTATATATGCTATTTTTGTGGCACTTCTTAAAAATTACATAGCTTCTATCAGTTTTAATCTGAATATTTTAACTTGACCTGGTACAACGAGAATTTCAACATTTCAATAGCAAAAAAAATTTCTCCACAGGAAAACAGCTTCGTTAGTTTGCTACCACACCAAAAGACGTTTTTAATATAATATATGGCCTTACTTAATATCACAGTCAAAGTAAGTCCAGAATTTCGGACGTCTAACTAATCGTAAGTATGCATGTCATTTATATCACATGTGTATATTTATTAATTAGAAAACAAAGTCAACAAAAGCTATAAGATAAAAAATATTATCCCGCAACTTTTCAACCAATGCTGACAATGATTAATTCATTAGACAAAAAATCTTTAGAAATTCGACAACTTATGAGTTTTTAAAACTTTGTCACATTTGTACAACCTTTGTTGCGGATATAAAGCGAACGAAACCCTAATCTTAAAAATATGTGTTTTTATTATCATTTTTGCATGTGGCAGGGCTTATTGACTTTTGATTTGAAATTGGTATATGAGGTTAGCTAGAATTACCAGTTCCTTGCAACCTGCTTTTTAACTCATGTACCTTAACGCGAGGTAATTTAGTCGACATGTCATTAAACTTTTCTTGTCATTTCTAAACCAATATCCTTCGTAAAATGTATATTATTGAAGTTTACATATTATTTTAGCGATAGAGAAGAAGACGGTAGCAAATCTGTATTTACTCTGCGAGGTAACTCACCCGGTAAACTATTTGTATGTAGTTCGTTTGGATCCCTTATAATATCAAGGTGATCTACAGTACAAGATAACTTTGTTCGCAAGTTATTTACAGTCTCTAATGAGGCATTAACTATTCCAGTTTCTATAATTTTCTTTGGAATAAAGCTATTTAAATGCAAATCAATATCGAGTAACCATTGAAAGTCGGTTTTATCTGGGTCTTCTACACGGGGACAAAACACCCATCCACTTGTTCCTTGTGTTCCTCTGGAAAATATAATATGCATGTGTTATCACTTCTTGTAGTTCAATTTTACCCGTACAGAATGCAATTGTCTTCAGAAAATCACCTAATTATTCTTCCCATTTTGGGCTGGTTTGGGTGTTTGACAGATTCAATGGCTAATACATGATATCCATCTTCAAATACTTTGTAATGGCGTAAAGTCACAAAGTCTCGAGGGGATACTCCAGCTGCCCCTTTACTGACTTGATAACTAACGTCGGTGACGGGATTTAATTTCTAAGTAAGAAAGTTCATGTCGTATTCATGCAAATAAAATACCTTTTTACAATATTTAAACTACTCAATAAAAAGTTTCTTGCAGCACATACCTGCAAAATTTGGCAAGATGAAACGGCGGGATTCCAATTTGGCATTTGTTCAAATTTGTCAAATAGCTCCGTTACAACTTTGGAAATGTGGGAACATATTGTACCCTAAAATATAGTATTTTTTAATTTTTATTCAAAGGTTTCAAAATTTTTAGTTATGCATGTAAAAGTTTTAAAAATCAGTTCTTACAGATATCATAAATATCTTCTTGGGAGACTTCTGGCTAAATAAGTGATCACCATTATCAGTAGTTTTATCCAGCACCCATTGATCGCTCCTAATTCTTGTAAGCAAATGTTGTGCCATACTAGGTGCTTGTTGAAGCCAAATTGCCTACAATGGAAAATAAGGTATCCACACGCTTGTATATAACAATACGTTTAGCAAAACAACACCAATAAAATACATTTTTTGTAATGTTTTAATTTGGCAAACCTCAGTTGTAGAAGCAGCATTACTAGGTTTCCCCATTAATAGTTTTTTCTTCTCCATTGACTCGGTTTCAGAGTTCTCGTTTTCACCGTCTGAGTGAATAGGAGACTCAAGTGGCGAGTAAAAGTCAACGATGGATTCTGGGTAGCTTCTGTGAAGAGGAGTCTGTGCTATATGAGCAACATTTCTCCCAAGCCATGGCATTACACCTTGACTTTCTTGAGTAACTATACTGTTTCCTCCACGTACTGCTTGTTGACCTTTTTATAAAAATGCAAAAAGGAACTGTTAGTGATCGGCTCAGTGATATTACACAGAACTGGCAATATTTAATTTGTAACACAGATAGATGAAGGAAAAGATGTGACGCAGGTAGACATTCTTAGACAAATAATTATGCAAGAATTTTGAAATTACTTTGAATTTCGGTCAAATAATTTTACTATTAAATGCAGAGCTAAAACAAGAAAAAAAAGTATATAGCATAAAGGTTTATAGGATGTGGCATAAGCAGTTAAAGTTTCGCAATCCTTTCATAATAAAAAATAATTTATTCCATTGGTACTTTTCAGAAATATATACCGATCGATTTGACATAAAGCAAGTCGGATAAATCTCATCTCATGAAATATTTATGAAATTCCTTCCTGATTGTATTCTTAATCTGAGCGATGTCTCAATGAGCTATTACTGACATACATATATATCATAGTTTCTTTACCAATGCAGATCTAAATTCTAGCGTAACTGCCAACTGCATTACTAAAAAGTCATGTTAGTATGAAAATGATACGGAATTCGTGATTTACCCCATTAGTCAAACTTACGAGAGTTAAAAAAGCTAGCTTGTCGTTCTAATGGCACGACACGGAAATCGAAGAACCAAACCTCCGACCACGCTAAAATAAAACTACTTAGGATGAGCATCACTGGGTAAATCGCATTTGAGGATTGATCCCACTATAATAACAAAAATCTTCTAAGTATACAAACATACGTTACAAAGAAATAATTACATATTATTACTAGACATTTTAGAACAACAGTCAAACTTACGCTAAACATGAACACTTTAGTAATCAAGAAGGCACAGGTCCCTGTTGTCGTTAACTGATAAAATCAAAATAATAGCATTATTTTTTAAATTTAACCATTGATATATAATTTCAAATCTAATGCTTGTAAATATTGCTATTGTATATATATGCATGTGTACTTACTGCGACTGGAATATAATGTTGTCCACCCAAAAGTCCATAAAACAACAAAATCACTACTAGTCGTACTGCAGCTGCCATCTAAAACACCATTATATAAAACCAGTTAGTTTATCCGACTTTGGCTGCACATATTGATGTTTGTAAACTGGTACAAAGATTAAATACAAGAAATGAAAATACCAAATCAAAACTTACCACTACATCAAACATTCTGCCTCTAAATGTATACTGTAAGACTTCGACTTCCAGAGCTTCAGGAATTGTCGTTGCACCTTTTATCTACAAAATTCAGGTTGAGAATAAGTTTAACAAAAACACAAGTACTGCTAAAACCAGAGAATATGCTAGTTTAGTTTTGACAAGTTTGCAAACAACCACATATGCATCAGGTATATTAATATTGTATTAAGTACAGTAAATATGTTTGCATACAAATTAAAAAAAATATTGAAGTTTTCCTTACCAGAATAATACTTAGGATCCACAAAAGTACTGTGAAGAAAAAGTCAAAAGTAACTAGAAGACAAAAAAATCTCCTTACAGGAGACAGACTTCGTCCATCCGCAATTCCAAGGAACACGTCCTCTGACGGGTATTCAAACCATCTATGGGCTTCCATTGTAATCGTAATTGTAAGTTTGAATACTGGTATAAATGACTTTGACCAGTAGTTTTGTTGGTATTTAAAGATGAAAAATTCCTTTTTAACCCCATATAAGTTAAAGTTTTTTGGAGTCTATATTCCGTGGTATTACTTGATCACATAATTATTTGAATGATACATTGACCCAAGGGCAGTAACTGGGGTATTGTGGAACTGCATGTTTATCTGTAAATTTAAGATCAGTAAAATTAAATCGCTATAAAAAGCAGCAAATAAAGCAAATTTATCAAAAAGTGGGTCAATTAAAAAATATGGAAAAATTAAACAGTGAAATGATTATTGACAACAATATTATTTAATTTTTCAAAGCTAAAAACACAAACTGAATTTAGCCCATTTAGGATCCCTAGTGCAGTACACTGTTTAAATAATGGCTAGATTATAATGGGTTTTCAAAATCGATCTTCATTTTCAAGGCGGGGTCTTAAATGCGTATCAATCAAAAAAAAACAATAAAATGTTCACAACACTGAAATAGGAAGAAATGATTAACATTGATTAACAAATGGTGTGATTCTATATTTATATCTTTTGCTTGCTGGAAAATAACCCAAGACCCAAACACATCATTTGTAGGATACATTTATCATGTGGAGTGTGGACAACTAAATAACTGGATTTCAATGCCTTCGAGGACGAAATTCTGTCAGTGTTCTTAAATTAAATTTCTTGAGACATTCACCATTATCATTCAATTTGTTGTGGCCAATGATAAATATTATTTATTCATTCTCTTCCATCTTTTAATATAATCATTCAAAAAACAAATGACAAACACTATCTTTAGGTATTTTGTCCTTCAATGTCTCGTATTGCCTGCCATTGCACTCGCTCTCACCCAACAACCATACACCCACACAATCCAACTACTTATATATATACTACACTCACAACATTATATTGATAAAAGTTAACGCATTTATCGTCGTGATTTATCTCACTTAACACTAATGCTATTTTGATAGTACAGTGCCTGTACTTTCACTGATGTAATTCTTTACTTTTACTTTCATATTTAAATTTTGTAGCTCCCTACTACTGATTACCTTAATCGTCCTATGTTTCTTCTGTACGATGCATCTTATCCTGGTATTGTGTAATTGTAAAATAGAACAAATTTATTAGTAAAAAATAATCCACTATTCAGAGTTTGCATTAGTGGAAAAGTAAGGAGCCTAAGACTGTTTTAACTGTATACAAATATAGTTGTATAGATTTTGAACCACTGGAATCTGAGAGTTATGTATTAGCTATAAGTATTTTGGTTGAAATAATCTCTGATAATAAAGACAATTATTACATATGCACTTATCATTTGATCATATGTGACTTTGGTGGGTCATCTCAGGAGTAGAATAAATGTTAATAATTGCTTATAAATTTGCAGATTTACATTTGGAGTTAAAAAGCAAATTTAGCCATTTAATAACTCTATATACTTCAATTATTGAATTGAGCAGTTAACATTTATAATGTCACAGTAAACGTTTCTTTTATATAATAATGGGTAACTTTCAACTATGTAGTTTCAAAGTTCAAGTAAAGATGTGAACATTGCTTTCAAACAATTTTCTACGTGCAACACGATGTAACACATTAAGTTATCATGATTAGATTAGTGTAAATATAATGAAAACACGAAGATGAAGAAAGTCATTATAATAATGGATCTTCCAGTAATAATCCCAGTAAACTGTCACCAGCCACTTCAAACTAAATTTATCTTTACTTACGCTAAAAAGGTATCTTGTTAGTACTTTTTTTAGTACATTAGTAATAATTTTAAAGATTTTTTTTGTTGTCTGTTACATACATGCACTTTTCTGTATTCTGTCTGTGTCAACTGGCTTGTTTCGGTTGTATGTTCATGCACTCACTATATAAGTTTTCAAAACACACGTACAGTAGTACAAGTTCCGATCCGAAATAGTGTTCTTAGGTGCATTTAATGCATGGATGAACAAAAACAGTAAACGCAAACTGATGACTGGTAATTTTAGTAAACAACGTTTTATCAACAATTGATAATTTCTCAAAAACCAATAATATGACCAGTGTCAAGTTAAAAGGAGCAGTGTTTAATATCAGACAAGATCAACTCAATATTAAATTATTATTTCGATGTTAAGTCTTTTTTTAAATCTTTAAACACTTACTACACTACACACACTGCTGATTGTCCCTTTGTTTTATTTAATCTCACACTAAAATATTGCACACTTTGTTTTGTTCGTCACAAATAAATTCTTTTGTTTATATTGTATTTCCTCTAACATCTAAGTTGGCAGGCTCTACTACAAACTACAATACAATAGTAAGCCAGTCACAGAAAAACTCACCATCATCATCTCACTCTACTCACTCGTCAGCTGTGCATTGTGTATTAAAAGTGCGTATAATCTAAGGTGATGATAGCGATGATATGCTCTTGTCTGCATGTTGCACTTTTAGACGTTTTTAGAAGATGTTTACTTATCGAGACGTTCTCCTCCTCCCTTTTGTTGTACAAAACAAAAAAAGTCTTCATTATAAAATGCAAAGTGCACACTCAAACATTCATTTCATCATACGCAGCAATAGCAAATCGCAATTGTTAGCACTTGCACTTGAGTATTGAGCACTACTTGTCTAGCTCTCTCTAGGCTGGGGAAAAGGGCAGTTAGTAGTAAGTAGTAGTAGTAGTAGAGGAGCAGAACAGCAAAGCAAACTGAGTCATTTCATATTGTACGCAACGCAGTTCAATCCAAATCTTAGTTTTTTTGATTTTTTGCTAATTGCCAACTCACTCAAATTCATAATTTTATTTTTATTATTGCAAATTGGCAAATAGTGTTTTTAAAGACTATGTAATTTAATTCATTAATGAGCCTTCCTTTGAAGAAAAGAAAATGATTTTCTTGTTTGCTGCGACATGTGGAAATTTCCAAGAGAATATGCTTTTCCGCTGTAAAATAGTGCATGCATATTATTACATACATACTTACTTACATACTATACATGTACGCAAGTAATTTTACTCAAAAATAATAAACACTAAATCGTATATGTGTATTAAGTGTTTTTTAAAACTAAATACATAGCAAATTAAATGTCCAAATACAACATGAAAAGGATATTAGAATAACATTTAACATGCAAATTAATTGGAAAGCATTAGGAAACTAATACTAATTGTCGTGCAATGTGGTGGTGCGGTTTACCTTTGGAAAGAAATTTAGGTTTTATAATAAAGCACTAACCTTTAATAGCGACGATAAATTAAAATTTACGCAAGTATGGTACCACCAACAAACCAGGCAATATTGATTCATGAATTTCAATCAGCAGGGAATAAAATTGTCAGAGAAATAGAGAATTCTATGCCAAGAATGAACTTTCCTTTATGGTATCTTAAACTGCACAGATGACAGATAAACGTGCAAGCATGACCGGGTTTACTTTGCATGCTTAAACCTATATTTTTTAGCACGAATCAATAAGGCAACAGGTATCTCACTAACCTCACACCGAGTTTTACTTTATACATCTCCGATAGAGGATTCTCTGTTGTCAAAATTATTATTATTTAGCTGAAGCAATTAAGATTTTGCAGTTTCTAGAAAAAATTTATGCTTCGCTAATTTCATTTTTATTCGTTAATATAATGAATTATAATAAGCAGTCTTAAAACACATAATGCCCATACACCCTTCTTGATTCCAGAAACAACGTGTCATTTTAAACGATAAATCATAATCATGTTCTGCAAAAAATTTGCTATTTAAATAATGCATAATTTTACATGTCTCTTCGGATATGCGAATATTATCGGGAAAATCTCACAGCGATTTAAAGGCAGATTTTAAAAAATTCGGTATGGTAAAGAGAAAACTGCTGTAAAGTCTTAACTCCTATGCATCCATTCCCATTGCCAGTTGACTGGAGTTGTAGCTGTGTAGAAAGTCGTCAGAAAGAAAATGTATGTCATACGGAAATATTAGGGATTCTTAGGAAGTTTCATAAAATTTCATTCAGTACTAACTAATTTAGTAAAACTACTAATTGTACATCCAGACCCAACACATTCTCTAAAATGAACACAAGGTCCAGTCAGTCCAGTGGAATTATGTATGACAGAAAAAAATAATTATAAACTCTAAGGAAGAGGATGAGAAAACATTTTATGGATTTAATTGACTCAAAAATAATTCATGCCGGATGAATCATCCGGGAACCAAAATGACAACAACTAATTAACCAGCCACTCAATGCATTAAACAGCATTAGTCATTGCTATTCAAGATTAGCAAAAAATGAGAACCAACAAATTGCAGGATGAAAAGTGAATAGCAGCTTAAACGTCATTAATTAATTAAATTTCATAAACGCTATTACATTACATTTTACATATGTATTAACATATTATAGGTATTTGAAGTTAAATTTAGTCAACAGCGAAAAACTCGAGATGGGGCACCGAGAAGAAAAATATGAATTCGAATGAATTATGAATTACTATAGACAATTTCAGCCACAACAACATACCCACCTACTTGCATACATAGTTCATATATAAACTTATTACTTTAATAATGTCCATTAATTAATTAGTCATTGAGTCATTATAGGAAAGTCATCATTATATTCAATTTAATGTAATGTAATCTACTAGTACTACTAACACATATTAAGAGAGGCGGTAGTATAGTGGTAGCATTCATTTGAGCTACACAAACTGAATCTTCTAGATACTACTTTTTGGGATTCAAAGATTTCTGGGGACTTTTTGTTACATGAGCTATGCATGTTTCGTTCACGTTTTTACATATTTTTCTTGGTTCTATTTTTTCTTTCTCGCCAGAACAGAACAAAGCGCTACGCTTACGCAGCGTAAGTTACGCTACGCTACCGCTGCTCCTCAAAATAAGTAAGTACACTACATTATTACATAAATACTTATATGTACATTTACACAAATGATACTATTAGAGCCACCACGAGCCGACGAGCCACAACTACTAAGTATCGAGCATACATTTCATTGCCAATGATAAGCCCGAGGAAAAACTTATTGACTTCACAATGTCTATCTGTCCATCCATCCGCACGTCTACATGGTAAGTCGCGAACGATTCAAACCATATATTGATTTCTGTCTGCAGCGAACTATGCATGATTGATGATTTTGAATACAACAGGAATGTCTTTGTGTCGTAAAATGTGCGTTAAAATATAAAATTAAATACTCGAATATTTGAAACGTTGTCTCCTCAGAAAATAATTAATTAGTTTTCTCAGTTCGACATTGTGTAGGGTATAAATGGCGGAAAAAAACTTAGCTTTCATCATAACATATTTCTTATTCCACTTGTTGGACAATTGCAAAATTTCATTCGAGTTTCAAATCTCGAAATTATGATTGTTACTAAATAGTAAAAGTTGACATGTATGTACATTTTGTTACCCGCTAAGCTACAATAATTATTTGAGTAATGAAAGCTATTGAGTTACTTCATGCATAGTGTCTGGCGCTTTGTCTGCGTACACGATATCTCACCTAGTGCCTAGAGCAAAAATAAAATAATATGCATTATGCTATGCATGTCCTTATTTTTATGATGATCAAACAACCAAGATCAACGGCTGAAATTTTTTAAAGAGTAGCATACGACATGCTGTAACGTCTATTTTCGATGAATTTCAGCAATCTGAAGGCAAATTCCTAATCGTTTATCAAAAATATCCGTGTTATCTATTTCAACTTCGCTGCCGCTACCTATTATATTTCCCCTATACGATTTTTAATCTTTAATTTTTTAGTGATTAATGATGAGGTAAGTAACTGTATCAATGAGAAATTTGAACAATGCAATGCTATATAAAATTAATTTCTTTGTACTTCTATACATTCGTTTCGTTCATAAATTGTTGATTGTTCACTCTGCTGCCTCTTCTAGACGAAACCACGCCATTAAATTCCACGATATCAGGTATACAATACAGCATTAGTAACACGGAATATAAAGCTAGCCTTATAAAAAATGTAAACGCGCTTAAAATTGGAAAATAATATTCATAAAGCTAGTACGGTCGCGTAAGTTTTGAATATTTATATTAATACCTATTAATTAGTATTTAGTATTTACATTACAATTCATAATTTCTTGTTTACTTGAAAAAAATTCCTAATGCTGCGTCTTAATAAAATCGAAATTTTAATGTGTAAGCATTTCTTTACCTTTAAATGTTTACAATTAAATTTTAAATACAAATTTCTTCTTCCCTCTAAGCTTTAAAAATTTAATAAC